>CATQJL010000001.1:39607503-39632964 GCA_958299035.1 Cylicocyclus nassatus | reverse complement strand
AAGCAGTGGTATCAACGCAGAGTACTCGGCGGAGTTTGCCATTTTTGGACAATTTTTGTTTCTCGCTTTCTATGCTCGGAAAATTTTCGGCAAAGGCATATTTAAGTACCACTACATGCGTTCTGCAAATGACCAAATTGGAGATCTGTAGGATTCTTTGTCTCAGAAATCCATTTTCAGGTGACAAAATTTTTTTCGATTTTGGCTCCAAATTGTACATGGAAGGCGACTTAGGCGGACTCTTGGCGGTCATTTTGTAGAACTTGATCTGCTCTATCGAATGATACCCTGATGTACTAGAAAATCAAAAACAGCTTGAGTTATTCGAAAAAGAAGTTTACTTTTGGGGACAACCTAATAGATGAAAGCCTGGGTTTTTCCAATCTCGCATCCAGTTTTCATGGTTGTCAAACCGTATTTGACCTACACACCAAAATAGAAAGTCTGCGCAACGATGAAAATTTCACAATGTTTCTTTTTGCTGCCATTTTTTCGCAATGAACAAAGAAAACCATTTAAGGGTTGGTCAGTGTGAATAAGGAGGCTGTCCACTTCAAATCGCAGCTGCGCTCGGATTTTGCGATATGCGCACAAGAATTACAAGCTCTCAAACTTGTCTTTGACCATGCGTGTTTTCGCAGTTGGCGTCGATTTTGTGAGGATCGTCAGCGCCTGGGTGATGGGCCCAAAAGATGTGCAAGACATTATCCCAACCACATTTGCAGCAATCAAGGATTCGAATCATTCCGTGGAAAAAAGAAGAATCATCATTTACTCAAGAAAATAGGGGTATTTTATTAGGTATTAGGATTTTTCAATTTTTTTGCGAAAAATTTTTCTTCCAGGCTGTGCTTTGAAATTGTGACGCATTCTATAAACAGTCCCCAGTAGAGTTCTACATACAATCCACCCGTAATTTGTGAAAAGAAATGGCGGCGCCGCGTGAGTTAAGTGCCGCCGCCATTTCTTTTCACAAATTACGGGTGGTATTGTAACAATGGATGAGCTGGACAGCTCTCTTCGTGTCTGAAGAATTCCTGCAAACAGGCCAAAACCTAAGTCGACTTTTTTTCTCTGTTGTTGGCTTATGGCCCGAAATGAAGTGTTGAGGACCTAACAGAATGAGCGTACCTTGTAGACAACATTGCCTTTGCAGCAGAATTTGCAGCTCTCAAAAAGGAGCGGTCTGCTTGAAGTTACAACAGATTCAAAATAAATTTCGCCCGGGAACGTCCTTTACAATCTAACAGTTACAAAAAAGGTATTCCTTATGCTTGGTAGACGTTCTCTATTATGCCCTCTCTACGTATGTTGATAATTGCTGCATCATCATCCTAATTACCCCTCTTTCGTATCGACTATGGCATAGCCATAGGCTGAATTGTGAGTCGTTTGTCCTGACACTTCGCTCAAAAACGAGTGGCACCTGTGCACCAGGAATGTAGCCAGGCGGTTTTAAGCGGATATTCTACACTACTTTGTACTTTGTACCTGGGTAAACTCCGCCTTTTTGCAGTACATAAGGAACACTCGAATGTAGATTAGATCTCTCTCTCTTTCTCTTTCTATCTACGCCGGTGCGAATAAACTTATTTTACAACTGGTCTACCCCCCTAATCATTTGGTGACCAAATGTAGATGATAGGTTAAGATATTGTACCTTATTGTGCTTCTATCTTGCATAGTGGGAATATAATATCTGTTGTTAACACATATCGTGTTACAGCTGACATCAGTATCACGTCGAGTACGACCCATACCCTCTCTGATCTCCTCAATACAACCCTTACGTGTGGCGTGCCACACCCCACGCTTGACTCTGCCTGTAAGTCTCAAAATCCTAATAGACGTCTTACAAGAAAAACCTTCTTAGTCGAAGTAGCCTTTCCACATGACACCTATGCCCATCACCAGACGTGTCTTTGAACGCTTCCACCTCTCATCTTAAGCTTAATGAACTTTCATATCATTCTCACAGACTGACCGATCAACACTCAAGCTTTCGTCCATTCCACTCTGCCAACAAACAGAGGAAACGCTCCTCTGCCTAGTGTAACGCAGTCAGCTGGTGCTCATCACAAGATTGATGCATTCGAGTTGCACTTTTTGTTACAAATCTTTCGGAAAGATGGTGCATCAACTTCTTAACTTGGTCCATTAGTGAAATTTCATGATGTGTTTACAAACATAAACAAAGTTTGGCGGTCGAACATTTCAGACTCAGAATACATGGCTGCAGCGGTGTTCTCGTCTAACCTTCGACTAAGTTTAGCTAGAGCATGGGGAACAAAAAGGTAGTCTCATTTTTGTAGATTAACACTTGAAAGCACTGTTTCAGCAAAACTTTAGTTTTCGTTTTCTACAAGATATATCCTGAAATGAGTTTGCTTCAAGCCTGCAAGTGCCGTTACCAGTGGCAGACGGCGGGAGGCCTCTCCCGAGAATGGGTCGCGAAATTTTGAAATTTTCTTACATGTATTATAAAAATGTGCAAGTGATTTGTTCAATTGCAAATGATCAAGACAATTTTTTATATTTTTTAAAACTCAAATTAGCCTTGTAAAGAATTTTTTGGGGAAACGGCTGCCGCCACGCCGCCTTTTTGTAGATTTTAGTATGGGCCCGCAAAAACTTTGGAAAGTGCCCCAAAAATTTTTGCGTGGCTCACACCGTGCATCCTTATTTAGAATTCACCCCCTCCCCCCCCCCCCCCCACTGTTCCATACGTAGATTTTTGTGACGTAGTAATGTTTACGATGCAGCTATTCCATCGCCCCCTGACCATACCAATTGGGAAGGGGGTCCGACAAGGCGACACAATCTCGCCGCAGCTGTTCACCGCGGCCTTGTAGTGGGTGATGAAGTTACTGGACTGGGACGAGAGAGGCATACGAGTTGACGGGATATTCCTGTCGAACCTTCGTTTTGCGAACGAAATCGTTTTCTTCTCGAGCAGTATCGCTGACGCAGAGACGATGCTGAAGGAACTGAACGAAGTAGGGAAGAAGATCGGATTGCGTATAAATCGGAAGAAGACTCAGTTCATGAGGAACGCCCTTTGCGAAGATGCAGAAATGGAATTGGAAGTACCCCTATTATGGAGACTTCTTCTTACGTGTATCTCGGACGTTCGTTGGACATGGAGAACGACTTGAGGGGAGAAGTTAAAAGGAGAAGAAGAGCAGCCTGGACCGCCTTCGGGCCTCTGAAGGAAGCCAACGACCAACTGACGGACCCGGAGCTTCGTGCCCAACTGTTCGACTCAACCGTTCTACCGGCGCTCTGTTACGCAGATGAGACTTAAACCGACACTATAACCACGTCGAAAGCTTTACGGACCACCCACAGAGCGCTCGAGCGCAGTTCTCTAAAGATGACCCGACGCGAGCAACATCTAGTCGGACTTCGCAGTACGGATATGAGAAGAATGTTCCGTCTTCGTGACCCAGCGGAATACGCTGTGAAAGCCAAACACCGATGGGCCGGTCACATAATGAGAAGAACAGATGGACACTAAAACATCTGAGTGGATTCCTCGCAAATCTCCAAACCTTCCGAGATAGACCACCGACGCGGTGGGCAGACGTGTTTGTGGAGCGGATGGACCAGCTGGATTCGACTTTCGCCCTTGGAACTCGTGGACGCAGCCACCACGACAACCAAGAAGATCGTGGATCTCTGAAGCGAGGGACGGGGATCAATGGCAATTTTTGTACTGAGGCCCGCAGTCACGTGAAGACGGGCCATCTAAGTATCTAAGCAAGTAAGATCTGTGCAGAAGCAAGCATGGTGTTGATGTTAGTCTTATTCTGGTTACAGGCAAATATTGATGCAAATATCGGGAATACAACGATTTTTCCATGTAATAGTTACGGAGGCACAAAAGCATTTACTCTATACGAATAGGCACAAATTCATGAAGGATCCTCGGACTCAATGAGACATCTCTTGCACGGAATTTGGAGTGGACGATTTTTTACGTTCTTTTTCCATTGCACAAGCATAAAAGCAGTCCATGCAGTTCCGGTCAAGAAAATATAGCACTCCATTCTTCGTAATTATGGACCCTTTTGGACATATTTTTTTACATGCATAGAGGCACTGCAAAAGCGATCGGGTTCTCAACAATGCAAGTTCACTAGGTTCAGACTTACCCTTTTGGCGATAACCGAATCATATCTATATCCATAGTTTTCTGGAACAGCGCACACCAGCATGACCAAAACAAAAAATAGTTTGCGGGACATTGTCCTCTAAATATTAGCATGCGAATATTTAGCAAACTCCACGAGCACAGGTTCTCTCCATGCTTACTGACTCACGAGCGCATCGATGGAGGTAATAGTGTAAACATTTTAAAAATGCTTATGGAATAAGGTATTGCTAGGTGTCCTCGTTTGCATCTGGAGAACTATCAGTATCAGTTGGGTTGACCACAAAGCATTGCTTGTGTATGCCCTCGCATCAAATCCTGTGTGGGTTTGATCTAAGGAATCAGGGTCAGATACTTAAGGGGCTCGCAAAGTAATTAACAGTCTGCATATGGTGGTCTGCTCACATAATGGCTGTCGGTAAGCGCTGACTCAGTTTTCTTCATGTCTATATTATAGCCTCAACTCCTATACAAGACGCTGGCTCAGATCTTGCAGTGGAATACGTATTTGGTGCACGAATATTTGTGATCTTTCAACCTTTGAGTACAGTAGTTGACGACATATAGATTATATATTTGATTATATGTTATTTGTATAGATTCAGATATAGATATTAGATCATATATTATTTGTATATATAGATTCATTATGGCTGACACCGAAACGTCAGCCATAATGAATCTATATGTACATAAAACAGCTGGAACTTTGCACACATACGTACTCGACCCCAGCGCTGGTTCAGGGCTACTTATCGCGGCGATTCATTGGGCCCTTTTATCGATTTATTGATTTGTTTACTCAAATCTAAGAAAATGAAAATTTTTCATACTCCAGCCGATCATTTCTCCATGATCATGTAAGCAGGGCCTTAGAGTCCATTACTATCTCAAACTCGGGAGGATGCCGGAAGTCGTCTCAAAGCGCTTTTTGCGCACATTTGAAGAAGTTTAGAAGCGTAAGTCACACGTTTTCTGAGCTAAACTAATGTGGAACCTCGGGTGAGGCCGGGACTATCAGCTAGTAAACAATCTAGGTGACAAGCTGAAGAAGAATATAGCTGTCACCATTGCTTGTTGAGCTTTTCACCTACTCCCATAATAGTTCTCCACTAGTCATTTGAAGCTCACTCACAAAATTTATAAATGTATCTCCCAAAGGACTGAAACCAAAATCTTCAACCAGTATAACATGTACGATTGCAGTTAAATAACACTGCAATACATTTCCAAGAACTTAATCAGTAAGAGTAACAAGAAGAAAATTTTTTTCTTCAATCACAGTGTACTATGCGTAGACTACAGTGCCGTCACCTTTGAGGCAATCATCAGGCATTCTGCGAACCTCTTCGAAAAAATAATTTCTTGTTCCAGTGACGTAATTGTCATCATATTAGAAAGGCGTAAAATGAGAAGAGATGTATAGCATTAGCAATACATGAGCGTCAATGATCTAACTTCAGATCCCCCCTTCCTCCTCCTCCTCCCACTACTACTTAGCCCAACGCTATGTTTAGAGTGAAGAACGGAAGTTTTGTAGTCACAGTGCTTCTATGATTTTCATGTAACTTACGAGAAGTACGATAAAAGTTTATGTTTGAGCCAAAAGTTTCTAAGTTGAAGATTTCATAAAATTACTGCATATGACGAGTCCAAATTTTGATATTGCTTAACAAGTTGCCAAAAAATTTTGCAGTTTTATGCACACAGAAGGGGACCTTGAGGAAATGAAGAGAACAGCAAAATCAAAGCTGGTCGAAAACTTGCAGCCGTCATCTTTTACACGCCTTTGGAATTCTTAACACCTTCCTGTATTAACGCAGATGCTCCCTTAAAGGCAGCGTCCCGGCAAAAGATGGGTGCCTGGTTTTGTGGCGATGTTAAAGACCCTAAGCGATGACTGAAGTTCGGAGCGATGACTAAGGTTCGGAGCGAAAGAGGGTGTCTACCAAGTTTGAAATTTGCTCCAATGGTCCGAATACGGTAGGCTCGGACGCCGCCCACAAAGCAATATCGATTCGCAAGGCCGGAGTGCGCATAGCGCACACAGTCATGAGCGCAGGGTCTCGCAACGACTCTGCATCTCCACCTCGCACTCGCCCGAGCCTACCGTAAGATTCCGGCCATTTGGGTGGCGATTTGTAAACTTCGTAAATCCCCTTTCGCGCTGCAAACTTCTTCGTCGCTCAGTTAGGGGGTGTACTATTACATCACTACCAGAGCCAGGTAACCCAGTCTGGTGGAACGCCACCTTTAAGCCTCAAGATATGCAATGCAATTAGCATTCATCAAAATTCAAAAGAAATTTTACAGCAACTTTGCTTTGAAGTCAAATGACCACAAAAATTGAGTCAATCATTAGATTGTCGCGAAGTAATGGGCTGATCGTACTCCGTCAGTTTGCACAATTTAGTGTCTATTGGTAGTTAGCGAATGTGGTAGAAAAAGCATTACTATGCATGCTTCAGAGACTGCCATTACCTTCACTCAAATTCGAAGCACCTTCCAGCTTAAAAATTGGGCTTAGCGGTCTAAACAGTTCTCAAACTTGGCTAAAATCCTGCGTTTACAAATATGAGCGCTGATCCGACGCTTGCGGAGCTTCATCGGAAACATGGAGACGCTACTGCTACGAAAAAGCTTCACATTCAGGAAATGTTCGACTTGTGAAGGAGGATATTATTTGCGAAAAATGCACAATCTTTCGTAGCAATAGCGCTTCCATGTTTCCAATAAAGGTTTGCAAGCTTTGGACTCGTGGTCGTCTATGCGAAAGCAGGATTTCCTTCGTGTTTGAGAATCTTTCAGGCCACCGAGCCCAACTTTTGAGTAGAAAGGCTTTGAATCTGAATCAATTTGACTGAAGATTTTGACGAATGTCAAGCAATGCTTTTTCTCTCACATTCGCAAACCATCACTAAACTCCAAATTGTACAACGTTTGCAAAGGAGCACGGAGCAGCCGATTTCTTCGCGACAACCTAATAATTTATAAACTTTTGCGGTCATTTGGCGTCTAGGCAGTTCTGCTCCGCAGAGTCTCCTTTTTTTAATTGAATAAATGCTGGTTGCACTGCATATCTCAAGGCTTAGGGGTGCATCTCTAACCCAACTATTGGAAGGCGACAAGTTTTCCAAAGCTGTTGAGCAGAAAGCGGCTGCAAGTTTTTGACCAACTTTGATGTTGCCGCTTTTGCCATTTCCCCCAGTGGCCCGTTCTTCAGTGTATGAGGCTGCGAGAATTTTCGGCGAATTGCTAAGCAATGTGATTTGCGTGCAAAGCGAAATTTGAACTCGTTATATGCAGTAGTAAGATATAGCAAAATTCGAGGGTGGCTGCAGATCTTGTTCAGCACTGTACAAAAATTTTTTCGATTTCTGGCCATAGTTGGGCAAGACTTGATTGCCTAGGAAAGCGTTTTAGGAGTTTACGATTGAGGGTGAAATGGAAAGAGCACTCTACTATTAAACAGTTTTTGAATCTGGATTGGGAAAGGGTTGACAGCAAAAAAGTCGGGGAAACGTATATACTGATCAGGAACGCGCTTCAACGACTATTTATGCGGGTTCGATGAAACGCCACTTTTTGATTCTTGGTATAGGAGATTGTAACTGTATTAATGTGTGATTGAAATAGATGTCTTGAAGCGGTCTTGAAAACTGAAAAGAGATAAAAGCTTCCAAACATCAAATCGAAACGCTAAAATACCCAGCAATAAAGTGACAAAAGCATCAATAATGTCATGCTACATTCGGAAATGGCGTGGAGATAAAATTCTAACACAAAAGCATTCGCATAAAGCAGAAACCTTGACACTTTCATCTGCGCACTTTTGCAAGTCTAGATGAATTATCTTCACAGAATCAAGATTTTTTTTTCAAGTAAACTCAGTTAGAGGAAGTGATAATGCACGTTAATGCGAAAAATTGCGCACATTCTTTACATTTAAATATGCCAGAACTTTTCTTGAGGCTGCAGGGAGATGGAGCCGCAAACACACGAGATTTGACTTTTGTTTGAACATGTGGTCTTTGCCCTGTGCATATGTCGTTCTTTGCCAACCTGCATGTGCATCGGCATTGTGCATTGTGCTTTTTCCTTCTTTTTATGCATAAGCATAACTGAACGAAATTTTCGAAGTTATATCAATTAGCAAACATAAAGGAGTTACTTTTACAATATGTACTACCTCCGCCCCTCCATCTCGTCCGCCACTGGTAAGAAAATCTACCACGATTGTTCATCAGTGTTTTAAAAGGGAACATCGTTGTTTTAAAAGGGAAAAATTGTTGGTAAGTGGTCAATTAAGATATGATGTTTATTTTCTGAAGAGCATTTATGCTGGTCCCAAATCTGTCTTCCTTATCTGCAAAGCATTTATTAACGAGGGGTTATGCCCTGATTCCGAATACGAGGTCGAAAAACCGCGAAAACCCGACAATCCTCACTCCGGAGTACACGCAGGCCGGATCTCCGAAACGGTGATTGGCTGAGCCGCGCACGGATAGGCGGACTTGGATGGGGAAGGCAGTGCTGTTTGGGAGTCCTCGTGCATCTTCGTTGTTCCGAAGCAATTTTCTTGCTTCCGAAGCCAGGTTGTGCGCCACGACTTCGGCATTGGCTTAATAAGGGACCCTACTATCTTATGCTGCCAAAAGCTCAAGACCCCTAACTTACGGTCGACGATGCCCCAATCTCTAAATTTTTCGGATAGACTAGTCTTATCGTGAATAATGAGGCTTCCAATCGCATATAGCGGTGGTGCAAGTAGGAATGCCATGTCGCCAATTTTGCATAGTAAAGTTAAAACGCCAAGTTGGAATCAATTCGATTGAATAAAGCTGTCACCTAATAGACCTTTTACTGTCAATTCAATTTCTAGACTCTTTTACGCTTTTTTAACATCCCTCCTTACACACATACCTAAATTTCTCGTTCCTTCCCTCCACCTCTAGCACTTCGATTCAGCATCTTGTAGAAATATCAAAAGATGTGCCTTTACTAAACGTTTTTTCCCATCTAACGAAAACCAAAATGTACAGTCACAGGTATTGTCTCGACATCAACAACGCAAACATTCTTCAAGAACAGCAACAATGTAGCAAACAGTTAGGTAACTTGTAGGATAATTCCCGCAAACTCGTTTGCTCCGTTGATAGCATTTATCTTATGCTTTTGCAATAGTTTTGTTTAGTCCACATTTTATCTCAGACAATGTAGATCGGGCAGATCGAAGTTTAAGTGGGATTGCAGGATGTGATAGCGGTAGTAGAAATAAATTCAGCAAATCATAAATAGCATTTAATTTGCTTTTAAGACCGATCTGTTCGTTTGATAAGGAGGCAGATTGCACGTTTACCTCATAGGTGCGATAGGAGGAGCCGGGCCCTCTCCAGGTGAGGGGGGTCTCCGCTCGTCCCATCCTTGTAAGGTGAAGGGGAGATACGAAGTGCATATGAAAATATCCTTGAAACAGTTACATTTTGACACTACTCGATACATAGTCGCGTACATGAATCTTTATGCCATTATAGATATAGTAGTAAGCGCAAAAACGTTTACAAGCGAAGACCAGAGACCAATTTGTCTCATAAGTGTGAAAAGGTACATATTCGAACTTGTCGTGGTATTGAGAGTGTATACATATATGCAATCAACTCTCTACATCACGCCATTTCACTTAATAGGCCTAATATTTGAGGAACCTTAGATCTCGCTAAAACTTCATCCACCGGGGTTAGACAAGCTAATTACGAACGGTACTCATTATGCTTGAAAGGGTTTCTTTATCATGCTTAGTGTTCGTATGTTGATGATTTCTGCATCAAAACCCCTTCCTATCGCTTATGGCATTGTCTTGAGTTAAATTGTGAGCCTTTTTTTCTCGCGTAGCCAATCTTTTAAAAAGAGCGGCAACTGTGACCTAGAATGTAGCCAAATGGCGGCTTTAAGCAGGTATCCCATACTATTTTGTACTTTGTACTCGAGTAAACTCCGCCTTTTTGCAGTATAAATGCAGCCCCCGTATGTGTAATGGATCTCTGTCTTATCAGTCTACACCGGTGCGAGGCATGCCACAACTCACGCCTGACCCTTCTTGTAGAATTCAAAATCCTCATAAACGTCTTACAAGGGTCATGGTGTAAGTGGCACATTGGCGAAAATCTGTACAAAAACAGCTGAAAGTAGGTAATCAAATTTGTTCAGGAGTATCGACTACAAGGAAAGAACGGAACCTGCAAAATCCACATAGATGTTTTTGTATGGCTTTCAATTGATTTAATGCAACATAAGGCATGACAAATGTAGACTTTCAAACACTCATGCATTTATTGGAGAGTTGCTCTGCAGACAGATTGGGATTCACGTTCAATGCTCTATAAAATGATATAGTGCCATCTGGAAAGGTCATTTTGATTAAAAAGGCTTCCCTTGTTAGTTTCAAACCTATTCTTGTGCTCATCTCCTTAGAAACTTGTTTCTGAGAGTTGCACTGAGGAAATTTGCCTATTAAATGTTGATTTCAGAAGGAAAAATCAGTTATATTATTGCACCAAAACTTCAAGTTGAGGTAACACTTAGTTGTAGAACTAGTCGGGGAAAAATAACAAAAAATTCGAGAATTGGATGCTTGTTTAAGTGCGCATAGACTCAGATGTTGTGCTGGATAGTAACATGTTCCTGATTCTGAATCACACAGTGCAGACAAAAAGCACGAAGTTTGCTCAATAAGATCAGTGAAACTTTATCATTCTCACAGAGTGACCGACTAACACTCAAGCTTTTGTTTTTTCTTATCACTCTCTCAGCAAACGGTGGAGATCTCTCCTCCCACCTCATAAAACGCAGTTCGGCTGGTGCTCATCAAAAGACTGATGTATTCGTTTTAAACTATTGAGTACGAATCTTCCAAGCAGTCTGGTGCACTAAGTTCGTAACGCGATCCTTTATAAACTTTATCATGTTGCATTTACTACATGAAGAAGGTTAAACGGTCAAATTTTTCAGACTCAGATATACATGGCTGCAGCGGTGTTCTCGTCTAGCTTTCGGCGGATTTTAGCTAAAGCTTGGGGAGCAAAAAGGTGGTCCTATTTTTTGTAAATTGTAAATACTTGAAAGACATTATTTCGACAAAACTTTGACAGTAGTTTTTTTACTAGCTGTATTCTGAGTCGAAAAGTTTGTTTTAAAGTTTGCAAAAGTGTCGATATGCATAGCTCTCTAGGGTGTAGTAATGCCTACTAAGTCCATAAAATTTCTCCACCTTATTGGGAGTGCAATTCAAGTAGTCATGAAAAGTAGACAAATCGAGTCAAAATCCTGCTGGTCTTGCATTTTCCAGTGATCGTTGAATATCACACAAGAAATATAAGCCTCTAAATTTAGCCTCCTGAGGCAAAATTTAGTATGTAACTGAGCAAAAACTAAGTCAAGATCTCCTTTATAAATTAAACTTGTTTGTTATTTCAAGCTTCACATTCGCCTTTAATACATCTCCTTGTCTTCGCCATGCACCTGCACTTCTCATCTTCTCTCACTCTTCGTATAGTACAATGAAAGTGAGTAGGCAGATTTCGATTTCGAGATAAGATATGTGTATCACCTTAGAGTAAGACGATTCCAGATAGGTTATCCAACAATCAAATTGTCTTCGGGTAACGAAATGCCAATTTTCGGACTTGGAACATGGTTGGTAAGCGAGTCGTTATGTACTATTCTTTGCAAATTACCATAAAGACCGCTAGTATCGGTGCGCGTTTTATCAGCTGAGGGCTAAATCACACCTATGGCAGTGGTTATATTAATTGAACAAAAAACTTCGCGATTGTTGTAAATTTTCTATTGTTTGAGTTGTGAACGATTTTAAACTCTTGAGTCCTGGCCATACGCGCAGCGATTTCATCGTCGCGATTTCGTCACCGTGGTCTGAGCGACGAAGTGACTGTTAAATCGCTGGTCGCGGGCTCTGGAATACTTGTACGATTGTGTGCAATCGCACACTTCAGCACACATTCTACGTAATCTTACTGGCCTCGCAACGAGCAGTAAATTCATCTTGACTTTTTTCGATTGCAGACTTTTTGTCGGATTTGTCATGATAACAACATTAGTAGTTTTGTTTTCCGTATGTATCGTTCCTAGAAGCGAAGTCAAAGTTTGCATTCCCAAAATGGATTTGGAGGATCGGAAACAAAAAATTGAAACACACAAGTGTGTCTTTAGACATGCATCATAATTAGGCCGAGCTATGAAAAAGGAAAAGGCGTTCCATCCTTGAAAAAGTGGAAATCGAAAAGCAGACCTTGGTTGATGGCACTATCGTTTATTTTTCCTCTAGAGGGAAATCCTTTTTTGCAACGTAGCATATTTGAGATTTACTCCTCTCTAAAGGGCTTTGTCAAACATGTACTAATTCTCTTTCTATTGCATGCATCCGGATCCCTGAAAGCGTGCAGTGATGGCAAGAAACGGAAACTAAGTGAATTCTCATTTAAAGACGAAGCCTGAACAATAGAATTTCTAGTAGTGAGACAGATATAACCCATTTATTTTTTCGTGGATTAGTTTTGAAGACGATACGGTTCGCAAAAAAAGGTCAAGCAGTTAGTATAGGATGTCCGCGGGCGCGCGGAGACTCCGCAGTATCGGGCGCCAGGCGCAGCGCGGTTTGACGCTCCCGAGTTGTGCGCCATTGATATGGCGCAATGGAGCGCAAAAAGTGAGATCTTTACTTCTTTCTTCCAGTGATTGCGCATCGTGTTTGGAACCGGAAACCCTCCGATATGGCAGTTACACTTCAGAACAAGTCTTTGAGACCACACAAAAGCGAAAGATGAAGCTGAAGCGAGGACAGCAATAGAGAAAACATCCATTCTACTTTATAGCTCGCGGTTTCCGAAGTGCAACTGTCACGGGCATGTTTCCTACATGTGTACAACCCTTGGACAGCCTAGTTTTCCCAAAGTGCATGCTAATTTATTGTTTTGTGCGCTAAAGGTAGTCGCTCACCATTGGTGACACTTCTTGATGAGAATGTGACTTTATTGGTGTGATATCTTACACTGCGCTGCATTGGAAACTAGGATTATGTTTGAATCATTTGCTCTAAGCAGAGAAATCATAAGTAGTAGTAGGCATTAGCTACAAACTGTAGAGACTGCTACTATAAACTCCAAATCAACAGCTGACTCACCCAATGACGTTAGCTGCTCTATCTGTAAATAAAGAACACGATGGAAACGAAAACACAAGCAAATAGGTGCGTGCGAATTGGGATGACACGAAAAGAAAGTCAGAATAATGAGTGTCAAAAGACGAGTTGCTTCCGAAAGTAGACAAAGAGTGTTTGACAACATACCTGTTCACAGCTTTAGTTGACCCACCCTTCTACCCTCGTTAGGGAACAAAATCATTGAAAAAAAAACAAGGATACACAAACATTCTAGCTTTCGCGCTCCAATCTACATGAAAAGTGCGCACAACTCAGGAGCGTCGAAACCGCGCTGCGCCTAGTGCCCGACACTGCGGAGTCTCCGCGCGCCCCGGGGACACCCTACACCGCATGCATCGCATGATGAAGTCTTTAGTGGCTTTGTTCGAGTAGTAAAGTTTTCTAGAGCTAACAGATTCCGCGCCGCCTTGTCAATCCATTATGATAAATGTGACCATTCGCCCTGTATAGCATCACTTTGTCCCTGTTCCACTCCTATGTCGTGATATAGACACGACCCGGACTTACTCTTTATTCCATTTTGTTTACATTTGGTTATGTTACTCATTTCTGGCACAAAGAGCCTGCCACATGGCTGACTCTTTGTGCTCATCGGCCAGCCTCCTTTGGCCGATGTCCCCTCAGTCTTCATATTGTCGTGTGCCGGATATACCGGCTTATTTTTATTGCTGAACTAGCTGGCTTACCCGGCTCCGCCGTATGTTCCGAATAGAAAATTCCATTTCTCAACCGATCCGAACCAAACTTTGCACACATACACTTCGGGCCCCGGCGGGTGTCACAGTCCACTGACTGTGACACCCGTCGGGGCCCGAAGTGTATGTGTGCCAAGTTTGGTCCGGATCGGTTCGGAAATGGAATTTTCTATTCGGAACATACGTACACACAGACAGACATACATACATACAGACAGACAGACATACATACAAACAGACATTCAGCTTTATATATAAGACTAGCGACCCTACGGGTCGCTAGCAAGTGGGTCGGGGCAGATACATATAAGGGCTTAGGTTTGAGTAAAAATATTTCTAAATAAGTTTCCTGTTCCTTTCCTGAGAACATTTTTGCGAAGAGCATTCCACAAAAGGAGAACTGCTCGAAAAAGCGATAATCTCCACAAATCATTCAGCATTTCTCGAATTATTTCTATCTCGTTTACACGCTTTTCATGCAAATTTCCCTCCTCACAGAGACATTCAGATAAACCCCCCCCCCCCACTTTCTTCAGTTCTTCTCAGCAAGTTCCATAAAAGATCGTTGAGTAAGTAGCAGAACATATGTTTTGGAAGTAGAAATACACCATAATAATTATGTGTATTACAAAAAACACTTTTCTCTCAGAATCAGTTCCGACAGCAACGAAATCAATCGTCTAAGAACTTTGTCAAAGAATCCTTCAATTTTTCGCCAAAGGAATATGAAGCTTTACTACATAAGTAGATCCCTCCCCGAAAAGCACACTACTGAGCCACCTAAAGACTGTCAATCATAAGAACTGCATAAACGTACAAAAAATTTCTTTCCCTGTCCGATCAAATTGCCCTACGGGCCAATTACAAACCAACTATCTATTTGAAAGAAAGTTCACGCCCTATGTGCCGCTTGAAGACCGTTAAAAAATTACAAGAACTGCCATAACATACAAAAATCTGTTTCCCTGCCCGATCGAGTTGCCCTACGTGCCGCTTACAGACCGAGAGTAACTATTCAAAATGAAAGTTTATTCCCTACGTGCCGCTTGAAGACCGGTAAGAAATTACAAGAACTGCCATAACATACAAAAATCTGTTCCCCTGCCCGATCGGGTTGCCCTACGTGCCGCTTACATACCGACAGTAACTATTCAAAAAGAAAGTTTATACCTTACGTGCCGCTTGAAGACCGTTCAGGAATTATAAGAACTGCCCCAAACGTACAAAAATCTGTTTCCCTGCCCGATCGGGTTGCCCTACGTGCCGCTTACAGACCGAGAGTAACTATTCAAAATGAAAGTTTATTCCCTACGTGCCGCTTGAAGACCGGTAAGAAATTACAAGAACTGCCATAACATACAAAAATCTATTCCCCTGCCCGATCGGGTTGCCCTACGTGCCGCTTACAGACCGAGAGTAACTATTCAAAATGAAAGTTTATTCCCTACGTGCCGCTTGAAGACCGTTCAGGAATTATAAGAACTGCCCCAAACGTACAAAAATCTGTTTCCCTGCCCGATCGGGTTGCCCTACGTGCCGCTTACAGACCGAGAGTAACTATTCAAAATGAAAGTTTATTCCCTACGTGCCGCTTGAAGATCGGAAAAAAATATACAAGAACTGCCATAACATACAAAAATCCGTTCCCCTGCCCGATCGGGTTGCCCTACGTGCCGCTTACAGACCGACAGTAACTATTCAAAAAAAAGTTTATACCTTACGTGCCGCTTGAAGACCGTTCAAGAATTATAAGAACTGCCCCAAACGTACAAAAATCTGTTTCCCTGCTCGATCGGGTTGCCCTACGTGCCGCTTACAGACCGAGAGTAACTATTCAGAAAGAAAGTTTATGCCCTACGTGCCGCTTGAAGATCGTTTAGGAATTATAGAACTGCCCCAAACATACAAAAATGTGTTTCCCTGCCATCGGGTTGCCCTACGTGCCGCTTACAAACCGAGAGTAACTTTTCAAAATGAAAGTTTATTCCCTACGTGCCGCTTGAAGACCGGTAAGAAATTACAAGAACTGCCATAACATACAAAAATCTGTTCCCCTGCCCGATCGGGTTGCCCTACGTGCCGCTTACAGACCGAGAGTAACTATTCAAAATGAAAGTTATTCCCTACGTGCCGCTTGAAGACCGTTCAGGAATTATAAGAACTGCCATAACATACAAAAATCTGTTTCTCTGCCCGATCGGGTTGCCCTACGTGCCGCTTACAGACCGAGAGTAATTATTCAAAAAAAAGTTTATACCTTACGTGCCGCTTGAAGACCGTTCAGGAATTATAAGAACCGCCCCAAACGTACAAAAATCTGTTTGCCTGCCCGATCGGGTTCCCTACGTGCCGCTTACAGGCCGAGAGTAACTATTCAAAATGAAAGTTTATTCCCTACGTGCCGCTTGAAGATCGGTAAAAAATTACAAGAACTGCCATAACATACAAAAATCCGTTCCCTGCCCGATCGGGTTGCCCTACGTGCCGCTTACAGACCGACAGTAACTATTCAAAAAAAAGTTTATACCTTACGTGCCGCTTGAAGATCGGTAAAAAATTACAAGAACTGCCATAACATACAAAAATCTGTTTCCATGCTCGATCGGGTTGCCCTACGCGCCGCTTACAGACCGACAGTAACTATTCAAAAATAAGTTTATACCTTACGTGCCGCTTGAAGACCGTTCAGGAATTATAAGAACCGCCCCAAACGTACAAAAATCTGTTTCCCTGCCCGATCGGGTTCCCTACGTGCCGCTTACAGACTGAGAGTAACTCAAAATGAAAGTTTATTCCCTACGTGCCGCTTGAAGACCGGTAAAAAATTACAAGAACCATAAAAATTCTGTTTCCCTGCTCGATCGGGTTGCCCTACGCGCCGCTTACAGACCGAGAGCAACTATTCAGAAAGAAAGTTTATGCCCTACGTGCCGCTTGAAGACCGTTTAAGAATTACAAGAACTGCCCCAAACATAAGAAATCTGAAAAAAAAACCCGCTTACAGACCGATAGTCAAAAAGAAAGTTTATGCCCTACGTGCCGCTTGAAGATCGTTTAGGAATTATAGAACTGCCCCAAACATACAAAAATGTGTTTCCCTGCCATCGGGTTGCCCTACGTGCCGCTTACAGACCGACAGTAACTATTCAAAAAGAAAGTTCATGCCCTACGTGCCGCTTGAAGATCGTATA
This sequence comes from Cylicocyclus nassatus, assembly GCA_958299035.1. NCBI lineage: Eukaryota > Metazoa > Nematoda > Chromadorea > Rhabditida > Strongylidae > Cylicocyclus > Cylicocyclus nassatus. Next base: position 39,615,690 of record CATQJL010000001.1, on the reverse strand, counting down.
TATAAAAAGCCAATTTTACGACTCTACAGAAAGAGAACAACGAAATCAAGTATGTACAGCGTGTTTTCAAACTGCCATCTTTGGACTTCCAATTCTGAGAACTGCCCCAAACGTACAAAAATCTGTTCCCTGCCTGATGGAATTGCCCTACGTGCCGCTTACACACCGATGCCCACGAAAAAAAGCAAGGCTGTTGTTAGATAAACGCTTCTAAAAGTACCAACGAGACTAAGTTATTCACGCACTCTTTTGTCTACACTCGGAAGCAAGATAATTTTGAAGTGACTGTTGTTAGAGCATTTTTACGAAGATTTGAGAATATAGATGAATTTAGCTCAAGTCATGCTTTCACGCAATTTGGCATTATTTCAAAAGCAACTAATAGGAGTAGAACATGTTTGAAAAACACATTCTGGGATAACAAGTTCGATTTTAAAAAGGTGGGACAAATAACACACCCGGACACTGGCGACACAGTCTCAAAATTATTGCGACACTCATTGACCCTTTTACGAAAATCTGCTTGGTCACTCGTTATGAAATTTGGCAGCGTTCCAAAACGCATGCCACTTGGCAGCAATCCAATTCCAAAGATCAGTGTATTTCATCATAATTTTTACGTCTGCGGCCTCCTCGTTTGCCATAATCCAACTATCAGAGGACTATTGCGTAATCAACGAATTCGTTATATATTACGTAGTGATAAACCCATCTACTCCCTCTAGTGTTGACAGGGGCACGAAAAGGGCAGAAAATCCCACTGAGTTCCCTGCTCCCACTACGTTTCGTAGTCAGCGTACTCACCCTTCTATACCAATTCTCAGCTCCTCAGGCCAACTGCCGGTAAGATCTGAAGAACGGTATAGAAAACCGATCAAACCTAAATTTCAATAAATATTTTTTTTTTCAAATTACTCCAATTTTACGAGTATAAGACGCACACTCCATTTTTCAAGCGAGTAGCTCACAATCAGTCGCGCCGTTGTTTTCGAAGGCGGAACTTATGCCGCGCAATACCCTAAGGCAATACGCAGCGCGCTGTAGGTCCTTTGGTCGCATAATTATGTTTAGACTGGTCGAGTTCAAAAAACGGACGCATCTTCTACTAATAAAATTAGCATAATGTTATTTTCGTTTCACTATGCTCACTGAATCCTTCCCCCCCCCCTTGCCAATTCCCATCCGCGTAGCTCGAAGTCTGCAACCATCGATAAAATCGATAATGATCGATATTGAAAATTAGACTACGACACCTGCCTCGCGCCGAAGTGTATGCTGTGCGCAAAGTTCCATCCAGATCGGTCAGAAATGCAAATTATCAAAGTGCCCTTTGATTCAACCGAATTGCCGGCTGAAAGACGGGGCTTCGGGGCCTAAAGGCTAGAGAGTGGTCAGAGAGCACTTCCGCGAGGGAAGCAGACTGCGTCGCGAGCGCGAGCGGTCACCTTACACCGCCAATCTTTGGTTCAGAGGGCACTACCATACAGGGCACTATCAGAGGGACATATATACAGAAACACACACAGACAAACAGACATTTAGCTTTGTACCATATAAGACTTGATACGCTTTTCAGTCGACCAACGAAAATGAGCTTACTGCTGCGTTGAATGCTGCTCTCGACTGCGGCTACCGCTTGATTGGTAAGCTTTCTATTGTGTAAACACAAGTTTGACGGAAAACAGGGCTGCTTCAAGGGACTACCAGGATATCTCGCACAATCATGACTTGTATCTTTGGTTTCTAGGCCCTAGTATGGCCTGAGGTGAAATAGCGCTTCTTGAATTGTGTTATATAAAACACGTAAGCATTTAAGCCTTATTAAGTCAGACGACGTGCACGTGTTAATGCAGGGTAGAATGCTAACGATAATAGGCGTGGTAGAGTAATATAGCAGACTATCACAGCAGGTCATGCCTACGGCATGACCCGTACGGTACTTCGGTGAGATTAAAGTTACGATGTTAAGAAGGTGCCGACAATAGTGGCACATGACTCGGAAAATATTGAGTTACATATTTTTGTTAAAGGCAGTTCAGGCAAATCTGGGCTTATGGGTTTTCCGCCTAAAAATTGATGAGAAGGTCCTAACTAAGGCACTGCCCAAGAGGCAGCGCAATTGTTCATACACAGCTGAAAAATTCGTCCCTGCGCCGTGATCGTCATTCGAAAACGACTTCGCCCACTTTAACACTACGTTCGCGCTGGGACCCATCCCAAGTGTCACGGTCACGGCGCAGTCGCGGTTTGTTTGGGGATGGATTTCTTATGCCGTAAATGAATGATTTGCGCTGCCGTTTACGCAATGTCTTAACTAGGATCCCCTCGATAGTTTCCAGGCAAAAAACCCATTGCCCAAATTTGCGCGTGGACACTGCCCTCAAAGGCAGCGTCCGGACAAAATTTCGAAGAAAACTTCTTCCGTTTACTGGGCTTATTCTTCCCGCTGATTCCGAAAATGCAGCTTGCAGAGTACGAAAATGTCGTTTCGAATATGAAAGCTTGCCGCCGAGGTCAAAGCGCAGAGTCGTGGTGCAACCCTACATCCTGACTGTGTGCGACGTACAGACTCTAGCTATCAAGATGGGGCGGGCAGGTCGCCGGGGCTCCCTGTCGCCACTTCTGCAGCGGTTTTCTCGCTTCAGAAGCGAAGTGGTGCAATGCCACTTGGACTAGAGCTTTATCGGCGCGGAAGTGCTTATATGCTAAATTTTCATATCTGCCTTTAAGGCTAGTGTTTCGTTTGTACTGTCGCTTGATAAAACGAAAATTTAATTTTTGGTTGATACGAACGTAACTTCAGAAAGCAAGTCTCTAATAACCTTCCTTTTGTTCACATTTTTGAGATCCGCACGTGCTTTTTTGCCAATGAATCCTGTTGTGAAAAGCGTTCAAATGAGACAGATAGAAGCCCCAGGATTTGGAGGATATTGCTCATTTGAAGACTTAACAAGTTCTTTTAAACTCTTCTTGTGCGTGCGAATTCATCACGAAAGAGCTAATACTGACGATCTTGAGTAGCTTCCTGGAGTGATATTCAATGCAAATGTAATAGATCGTTTTTTCATTGAAGCTAACAAGGAAACGATACTCGGTGTCCGTGGCTTTTTGAGATGAGTTGTACACCATTACACTCGTCTTGGAACGCTGATTCCGAATCTGGCTTCCGTTTCTGCTAATCGCTTCAAAGATATTGTAAAGGATTGTGTGGGCTTTGGCTGTCCACTGAAATATGTTCAAAGCGGCAGCATTGACGGTGCGCGTGTGGTCTAGTGGTTAGCGCGATAGGCTCATGAGTTGATGCAGGTGTAGGTTCGAATCCTTTTGTGTTTTTCAGTTTTGCGTTGCCTCAATAAACCTTCTTTCGCATCTTCGAACTAACTGAACGCCCTTACTCTTCAGAAAATGTGGAAATTAAAAATTTACTATTTGCGTTAAAATGTATCCAATGACCATAATTCGAGTGAATCTCGAACAACTTTAATTGAGGTAGTGCAAAATAAAAACACAAAAGGATTTGAACCTACACCTGTATCAAGTTATGAGGCTATCACACTAATCACTAGACAATAACATGGCGCCGATAGAGGCCGTTCTGGTGACCATACCGTTGGGCGGATAAAGTAGGCTCGAAATTCCTCCATAACATCCTTCAGAGAAACTATTAGCAGAAACGGAAGTCAGATTCGGAATGAGCGTTTGAAGGCGAGTGTAATGGTATACATCTCGTCTCAAAAGGCCACGGACATTGAGTATCGTTCCCTTGTAAGATGGTTTATGAAGCTCCATTTGGTGGGGTCCTTCAGCGTTCTGACTGCTGACTGCTACAGGCTAATTCACTTGCTGAGTAAACGGTCTTGATCTCCGTATCAGTGGTGATGAGATGCTTTGCAGAACTGAAATCGGTATCTTTTGAAAATTTGGTTGGGATTTGATGAGTAGAATCCCAGTTTACTATCTACAGTCTGCTCCAATCGGGATTAGGCCGAACCGTCAGCGTAAATTTGCGCACTCGCAGCGCTAGCGGTCTGCGCTGCATGTGCGCGCTGTTGCAGAGAGCAAAAAGATTGAAGAGAGGGCAGAGAAGCAGGCCGTGGGCGTGACCGCGAAACCCTAGCGACGCGGTCTCCCGCCATGCCAATTTTGGCCTGGTTGGGATTGGGGCAGACTGTATGTATGTGTTTCATCTTCAGGGGAGCACATGAGGCTTTTAGTTCCTCGCGAACTCAACCTTTTTTCGCTTTAGCAGAGTCATGGAAATGATTGTGCCGAATGATCGTGCTTGATTTCAAGCTCAACATTACTTAATCAATAAAAGACGCATCAAAAAGCTTAAGACAGCATTGAAACGGAAATGTAACTGGAATGGTTAAACTTCAAAAAGCTGAACACGTGTTTTTGAACTTCATATCATCCTGCTCATTTCCAAATAAGGCATTCGTCTATGGAAATGAAGCCGTTATCGGAAAAGTGCTGCATGAATACTTTACAAATGGAAAAATGAAAAGAGAAGATGTGTTCATTACTTCGAAGGTTAGACCAATTCGCTGATTCTTGTCATAGCAAATCTTGGGAATATTGAAAATTGAAAACCTTGCTATCATAAACAACTCATTACCAGACTTTCATAAACTCAATTTTTTTCAACCTTGTGAGTGTTGTGCACTTATGGGTAAAACATGGTTGGTTCAATGCCGTCCATAATTTTTTGCTAAAAAAATCAATTTACAGCTTCCGCTTACTGCGCATGCTCCTGCAGATGTCGAAAAAGTTTTGAAAATGCAGTTGGCTGCACTACAGCTGGACTACCTGTATTTGTACCTTGTGCATAGCCCTGTTCCTTTTGAGGTTTGCCTCTTTTTTTGTATTTAGCTCAAAAACGACAAAAATTTTACTAGGGAGCGTAGTAAGTTGCTGCTTCGACTTTCAGATAAGCCAAGAGAAGAAAATATCAAAAGTTTGCAACAACTTTATGAGAACCCCATACAAATTACTCGGTGCAGGAAGAACTCCCTCCTCAGTGCCTCTTAAAACGTCTCACAGGCAAATCTGTAGTTCTTTTGATTTATCATGTAAGCAAGACCTTGAAGGTTGAACCAGACAAGATCCTTTTGAAAAGTTTTCTTCCCTTACTCACATGGACGATTAAGTACGCGGAGGGTCACCAATGTTTTGCCACCGTAGGTGAGCAGATTTTTGGTCTGCAACTCTTTTATTAATGGTGATACCGGCTTCCAAACAAGCTAGCATATAGAGCATAAAATCGTCTCCAATATAAGATACTTATTATAAATCGATGGCTTAGATGGCTAAATAAGGGCAATTATTCACAAAATGGATCGCAAAAATACTCAAAAAGGAGCTGACACTTTATCTTTTCTCGCTTATTTGCTGGCTACAAGCTTGCTATAAAATTTCGAAATCCTTACGTAATAGTTCTGCGTCAATATCCAATTGTTCAAAGTTTTTGTACCACATCTTGTGGTCGTATCCTGTTGCCTTGCAGCAGTTTTTTTTTGAAAGATAATCTATGACTCTTTTTCTAAGGCACTCAAGGAGTGGCCGTTTTTAAGATTTTGTGCTTGCTACCATGTTCCCTAAAAACTAAACGGTTTTTCAAATTCTCCTAAAAATCAAGAAAATTTTTCTGTAATTCCCACACTTTCAAAAGAGGCCGATATAAATCTATATGAAATGCGCTATGACTCTCACCTCCAATAGGAATTCCAGGTTTTTGATGTCAGCTTTTGCAGTGAGCTAGAATGTATTATCTTGGTATTCTATTAGATTTATGAAGAATAGTTAGAAAGCACGCCAATTCTCAAGCTCAATGGGACAGTACTTTTACCGTATGCTAAAGCTTGACAAGTTAATCATCTGGAAAACGTCGACCAAAGATTATAAAAGTTATTTTCAATGCTTTTCCTGTCATCACCAAAACCATATTATTCAGTCCAGATGTCTTTCCTTCCGGCCTTCTTCTATACCGACACGCAGATCGAACTAATTGTTGAATGAGAATATTTGCTTCCAATGAGTTTGAGTTCAGCCTAGTAATTCCCCCGATCTTAGTGGTGGTCGGAAAGTAATGAGACAGCTTGATTTTCTCTACATTTTGAAGCTTGTTACAATCTTCAGTAATCTGCACTAGCAACTAAAACATCACTTATACAAGTAACTTCGCCAATTATTCTGTCAACGCGCTGCTGCCATTCTGCCAGAATCTTTGGCATGTCGCTTTGAAGAACTGGCAGCAGGTTTTTGGCGTGTTTCTTATTACTACGTTAATTCATCACAAAGTTTAGCTCACCACTCGAAAGTTTCGAGCTCATTTGGACCATCTGTCATATATGTGGAAGTTCCTTTTCTTACACATAAAAGGCTTGAGTTTTGAGAAACTGCGGTTTTGTGATCTCAATGAGACCTAAAACTTCGTTGCAGTTTTTTCCCAAAGATAGAAGAAAACTGAGGTAACCTTCGATTCAGCTGGCTTGGTGGCTAGAAGGCAGGGCTTTGTGACCTAATTAAGGCCGCTCGCGCCCGCGACGCAGTCTGCCTCTCTCCCCCGCGCGTGCTCTCTGACCATACCTAGCCCTAGATAGGTCACGAAGCCTCGCCTTCCAGTCGCCAAGCCAGTTGAATCAAAGTGTAAGTGACATATGGATGGGTAGAGCGTTCCTCTTCTAGATTATAACCAAAAAACGTGAGCTCATACAAATAAAGGAAAACCAAGTATTCTCCTGCTTTTTTGCTTCTCTTGCTTTCTCATTTTCAAGAAAATATAGCCAATAAGCTGTTGTATTAGTTGTAGTCCCTTTTATTGGTAATTAAGTGATTGAGAAGTGAATGAAAAATAACTTTTTCCATTCTTTACTTTTTACGATTTCTATTATAAATCTTTGTATGTTTTCTCCCACAGAAACAAGATGACACTTTTGCTCCTGCGTTTGTGGATGGTTTGCAAGTACCAGTGACTATCGATCATGTCGAAACTTGGCATGCTTTGGAAAAACTTTACGATGCTGGAAAATTCAAGGTAGCACCACCAGAATAAGTTATTAAGCTCACAAGTTCCTTTAGGCTTTGGGGCTGTCAAACTTCAATACTAAGCAGGTGCAGAACGTTTATGATCATGCACGAATCAAGCCTTCTAATCTTCAGGTAATTTTTGCACTGCAGATCGCAGACTCTAACACTTGAATTTTGCTTCATAGGCAGGTACAGTATATTTTCAGGTCGAATGCCATCTGTACTGGCCACAAACGGAGCTATTCCAACTTTGTAAAAAGCTCAATATGTCCCTGACAGCTTACGCTCCATTAGGATCCCGAGGCAGAATGGTCTAAAGGAAGCTCACAGTTCAGCTTTTAAGAAATCAGTCTGTTTCAGGCTTTCAATGAGAAAATGATTTGGGGCGAAGGTGACCCGTTGACGGATCCTCTAGTAAAAGAAGTCGCTGGGAAGCACAATAAAACTACAGCGCAGGTTTTGTTGCGTCATCTCATCCAGCGCGGAATTGTAGTCATTCCGAAAAGTGTTAAGCCGGAACGGTATTTAGCTTTAAGTTGTAACAATTCAATCTTTTTGCATAGAATATCCATAAAATTCAGCGAACTTCATTTACAGCGTGAAAGAAAATTTTGATGTTTTCGATTTCACTCTGAGTGCACAGGAAATGGAGAAGCTTGGCAATATCAAAAAGAAAACGAGGCTGTTTTTGTTCGATTTGTAAGTGTTCACGCTTTTTTTTCACCTGGAAGCTTTCTGTGCTAACAACATCAATAACGAGGAGTTACGTTTGATGGGAGTTGCTATTTTTTTTTTCAGCGCAATCACTCATCCGTTCTATCCATTCGAAGATGTGGACAAATCAAAAGTGCCCGTTGTCTCCCTACAACTCTAAATCACAGTTCAGTTGACGCTGAAGCATAATTCTCATCAATCTTGTCATTTTGTTACAAATTGCTATGGATTGATAATAACAAATATTTCCTCAGACATGTGAAAAGCCGAAAGAAATAATAGTCAATTTGTAACCTCTGATTTTGCAATGAAAAAAAGTGAGCGAGCTAGTATCTCTACTCAAAAACGTGGGTATTATACATGGGGTTATCAATAATGAATCTGTAGATCGCATGAGTGAAACTTTGACGATGGTCAGAAGGGTTGCCTTGATTTGCTAGATTC
>CATQJL010000001.1:39582919-39607480 GCA_958299035.1 Cylicocyclus nassatus | reverse complement strand
AGGTCGAAGTACAATCATAAGGTTTGCTTATGATAACATGTTAGATAATGGATGAAAAACAGACGGATGTAAAACGCTGCAAACTGAAGTTTATTTGGCTCTTCGCAGCTTCCTGAGACCAAAATTATTCTCATAACATCTTTTTTTGAATCAGCTACAAACATTCTTAGCAACTTACAATTAGCTATGAAACATACGAGAGTTCCTTACAACATCCTTACAAGCTATCTGCTATGTCAATTGGTAAAAAAAGGCTCAAAGATTCAGCTGTTAAGCGGCCTTAAAATTCAAGAAGCTCTCTACGAAATATTTAGAAAGGACTTCACAAGTCTCAGCAAAATCGCCGCACTAACTACAGTAAGATAGAATTCGAATCCTTAAACAGAACTATTCGCTAATTTTCGACCGCTTTTTCAAGTTTGAAGTTGACCTACATACGTTACAAAATCATGCAATTTGTATCTGAGTAAACATTTGCGAAACTTGAAGAATAGCCTTTCAATGCCGGCACGCCACCTTTTTTTGAAGCCAAAGCTTGAGGTTATGGGAAATCTGATATATTTAGAAAAATAAAACCGTTTTTAGATCAAACTTCCAAACTCTCAACTGAGTGAACTCATCTGCTAAGTGAAAACTGTCTAATGATAAAAGCCAGTGATGAAAATTGATGATTCATCAGACAGTACACCTGAGGAGAGAACACATTCCTATCAGTACAGAATGTGATCGCGCAATGTGCTGCGAATTCGAAGAAATTACATCATGCAAGTGATGGGAACGCAGAATGTTAGACGTTTTTGTTTCCTCTTCTGTTCGATTCCTCAAACATCTTATCGACGACGGCTTCTCTTCGTATGATTTCCTGCTGCTTTACTAAGTTTGCAAAACTTTGCAGCGCTATTGCTAGACAGCTCCAAAGTCATGAAGATAGTGTGTGACTCCTTTAATGCTTTTCAGAGTTCGTTTCATCGTATTTACTGATTTTGCTGTCTCATCGTTGTGCTTCCATTACTTATTAGACAGTACGGGAACAAATTTGTAGGATGGGGTATGATCGGTGCCCTGGGCACCAGTGACAAATTGAAGAGGGCGGGAGGGGAGCTTTGACTGGCAGTAGTGGATCTTAAAACTTGAAAGTAGTTGACGCAATTTATAAAATTTGTATGCAACTTGCTTCGTTGTAAACAATCTGAATAATTGTTGGAAATTTTTGACAACCATCAGTATGAGAAATAAAATGTTTCTTCAATTTCGTGGCCCGCACTCCTCTCTTTTTTACGGAAGTTCACGTTGCTCGCGACTGCGAAGCGTTCCAGTTGAAATTTGCTTCAAATAACAACGCTATGGACCGACTCTTGACAACGATACGCACAAGAATCGCTGACATAATCGCTGACACATATTGTTAGAATGAAACTGCAAGCAACAAGCAACTAATTTATTTAGGAAAATTTTTGTAGGCTTCTCTCTCCCTTCTCCCTATCACGGGCGAGGTTCAGCATATATAGCACGGTTTGAACAAATATCTTATATCTATCACTTTTACATTATGGTAAATCTGAGCACTGCCAATACACAGTTCTCATTCGGTCTCAGACCCCGATTTACTTTGAACCGGAGTATCCAACTAGCACAAAAACCAAAACCGAAAAACAAGAAAAAACAATAAAGCAAATTGATGGGGTTCGATAAGCCGGATAAGTTTTGTTATACGAGCAATACTGCGAGTCGCTTGCAGTTTCATTCTAACAATATGTGTCAGCGATTATGTCAGCGATTCTTGTGCGTATCGTTGTCAAGAGTCGGTCCTTAGCTTTTTCATGTCCCTATCCGTTTATCATCTACTCATCTACCCTCGCAGCATCGTTGTAATTTCCGAATAAAATGGCCACTTTATTACAATTTCCAGATCCTCTACATTTAGGAAGTCACCGCAGCACTCAGTGAGTTTCTCCAATACCTCAGTCGCTAACGTCTTCGGAAACTTTGGAAGAGGTTAGCCGGAAAGTTTTGATAAGCACTATTGCACAATCTGCTAATGTCCCTTTTTGTTTTTTTTTGTTTTTTCATCTTTTATGCCTCGCTTATGAGACTGGTTTGCCTCAGATGTCTCCATACATATTGGTGCAGGTCATCTCTATCCTAGTATCATCTTGGTTCTCGGGGACTTTCACCTGGTGTTTCCACAAAGGCTACTTGGAACGTGAATTTTCTTTTTTGTGCACGCAGTCTACCACTTAATGTCTTTCTTATCTAAACAGATTTTCATTTGTCTTTCATTGGTCCAAACCCATTGATTGAAGGTTTGGTAGCGTTTGATTTGGTAGCAAGATTACCTTATTTTTTCGTAAATAATTATGGATTTGCGGTAACCAAAAAGCTCTCTCAAACTGATCAAAAATGACAACGAAATACGGATACGAAACAATTTCTCTCGTCTTGCCATATTTCATTTTGCCATATACCTATGACTTTTTGGTCGAATTTTATTTAATGCAATCAACTTCCACATTTAATCAACTCTGCAACCATAGAACATCAACTGGAGAACTTTGAGGTCAAACGCTATAACTTTTTCCTTCTTCAACGAATTTTCGTCGCGAAATCAAGAGGTCATCGCGGAAAATTGGTGGGCGCTCATTCGCTCCTCAATTTTAGGTTGAATCATATGACATGTGTTTCAAATTCTGTAAATTCATCGATGAATACGTCCATGTCGTAAGATTGAAATCTGATGATTTCAATAAAGGTTTCGTTAAAAATTATGACGGGATATGAAAAAAATGTGTTTTGTATCCATGGATAGAGTTTCATAGGAATAACCGGTTTTGAGATAGTTAACCAAACTGTTGACCGAACGAAATTTCTTGCTTATTCCTGAACTTAGAGCGCAGTCGAAATCCATTCTGTCTTTTCCAACCAAGTATAAGTCAAAGCAAAGTGAAGCGGCGGGCACGAGCCAATTGGCGTTAGAGCCCCGCACCACATTTGCCGGCTCACATGAGTAATTGCCGACTCATTGACCCATTTCTTTCAAAGTAATCGAAGCAGGCTGTAGCCCTGCCAATATAGGGATTGAGACTGTAATAACAACAGCTGCTCAGAATTTCAAAAATAGCTCAGCTGGAGTTTCCTCTATCTTGGTTAGTGCGAACCATGCATTGCTTTAAAGAGACTTTTTTGGGCATACGGAAATATATGCTCAATGGTGTAGCTATCCTTGAAATATTAGTTTGTCTCATAATTAATGCATGTTTTATGAATTTCAACTTCTATTCAAAATAACTCTTTTCCGAAACCATCTTTTTGAGCGCAATAAAAATTACCGCAAACAACAAACCTTTGACTATAGAATGCATGTTTTTGCTGGATCGCAGTCACTTCAAAAAAGATTTTATAGCCGAAAAAATTCCCGAACATTTCTTTAGATACCTATACTTTGAGAGAGCTTAACTTTTGATTAAATGTACTAGGATCGCGCGGACTTTGCTTATTATATAGCCGATGGTCGGTTGTGCAAAGGGGTGAAGTTTGGATTTTCCGGCCTATTTCTGTGAGAAAATTTTGCAAAAAACTGGAAGTACCCATTTTATTCAGTATTTTGGAAATCTAAAAAACTGCCTTTTTGAAATTTTTTAAACTTTTTCTCTTCAAAAAGACGATGAAATGCTGCCGTTTTCCTAACATTAGTTGTACTAGGTATACTCTACATGTATATAGCAAAATTTATACATTCGCTTTTCGCTTGAGTTTTTATGCGGCTTAGATGGGCCTCAGCTACCAACCAAGTTTGAGACAAGATTTCTCGGCTCGGAATTTTTCAAAAATCTCATACTGACAAGCGTGTAGCACAAGCTTCGCGATCGTTATGCATATTTTTCAAAGAGAATCCGTCTACTTTTCATAGATTTAGAGCAAGGAGAGTGAAGGGAAAGAATTTCAAATTTTAATCACTTGTTTTTGAAGGCATGGAACTTCGGCTTCAACAAAGATTTGCGAAAACGAAAGCACATGTTATAAATTAGAGGAGCCGGGCTTTCCGACACTGCAAGGGGTTTTGAAGAAAAATGTTTTCTCTTTGAAAATCAGCTCTCTCAAAAAGAGCTAAGAAAAACAGTTGTTAATCAGCTGCCGTTTCCTCACAAAAGTCGGAGACAGAAATCATATGGCGCTGATCGCACGCATCGTCATGCCTTACCTTGTAGTGTAACTTAAATCACCCACAGACGCGCTTTCTAGAATTTGAAACGACGGGGTCTTTCGGACATTGTGCCATCTCTTAGAGTTGATATACGGCTTCTGGTGCTTTGAATTCTTTTCGATGCGGAAATTCACAGTTGAGCATTCTCATAACAACATGAGAAATGGTCAACGCTGAATATCTGTCCTCACATTGTAAATCGTTGAGACATAGGAACATTGTGAGGGCTGCATATAGGCAGATTTGGACCATGAGGTTCACAAATTGCGAAGTTGCGATTATCTGATTCAACAGTGACCAACATATTTTTCGAAAGAAAAAATGAATTAGAAATAAATTTTTGATGAATTCCAAGTTTCACCTTGTGACCCGTCAATTTCATCACTTTGATACACTACTCGTCTTGTCGGAAATAGGGATAGCATTTGTAACACTAAGTCAGGCAATCACCACAATCTTGAGATGTTTTCATTGAGAAAAACAGTCGGCGGCCGAGTTCGTTAAAAGATTATACAAAAAGCTGGAAACGCTGCTTGTACAGCTTCCCCCCGTTCATCATGTTCACAGTAAAGAGCAGTAGAAACGCTTGAAAATGGGTGTATGAAATGCAGAACTCCGCAGCTTCAGAACATAAAGTTTGCTCCTAAGCTGCGCACCCTTCTCAGCGGCGATCCTAATACATAGGCCTTGAACTGCCCAAGCAGTAGCCAGATGACGCACTCGTGTCTGAGGTATCCGTCCCCAGCTAAACCCCGCTACCGTATCTAGCAACTGCATCGTGTTGCATACAAATGCTTGGGGACCCGCCGCAAACCTGGTGAGTCCCCGCGTATTGATAACTGAAAGTTATCAATGCTAGACAAAAACTGCCTCAACTATATCAGTTTGTTTATTTTATAGAGCTCTTACAAATAAATGGCCAAAAATCGAAGTGACCAATTCAAATAAGTTGCATGCCGTTAGATGCGTAAAGCGCTGACTTCGAATATGTGTTCCTTATCTGCTTGGCGCCTATGCGGGCGACGTTATGAGCCGTTAAAGACCGTTATTTTGCTAAGAAATCGTGCATGCGATGCGCAAATTTGACAGTGTAGAGCCATGTTCGGCTTAATGCTGGACCAAAACATGCAGCTAGCTTACCTTAAATACTTAGAACTAAAAATGAGCTGAAAAAGCAATAATGTGCTCGGTTTTGCAATTTTTATGTACGATTTTTTTCGCAATAAAACTGCTCATAAGTTCGTCTACAAAGGCGCTAAGCAAATAAGAAATACAGATTCGAAATCAGCATTGAATGCTGCATCGAATGGTAGGTTGCGTGGACTGGCCACTTCGACTTTAGACCATTCCATTGTTAGCTTAACGTTCAATTCCAGAACGAATTACTAACTCGCAAGAAACTATTCCGCGATAGATTTGTTTCGAGTAGATGTCAAAACTGCAAGTGAAGGTGAGAATCTTTTTAATTACTCTCTTTGTAAGCAAGTGAAGGTGGGAATCTTTTTAATTACTCTCTTTGCAAAAGACTAGCAATCTATAGTATTAGGTTGTCCCAAAAGTAAACCGTATTTCTAAATAAATCAAAATGATTTTGTTTTCTTGGCAGACTTGGGGCACCATTCGATAGAGCGAAGCAAGCTTTACAAAAGGAACATCAAAGAACCGCCTAAGCTGCGATCCAGGTAAAATTTGGATCCAAAAATCAAAATTTTTCAGCTAGCCTCAAAATCGGATTTCCTTCCAGGTCCTACGACTTCCAATTTGGTCCTTACATTGTAAACATATAGTGTTACCGAAAAACGTTTTTGGTTGATAATTTACGGAGCTCAAAATTGAGAAACAAAGATGGTCCCAAAATGCCAAAATGCCACTTTTTTCGGGGTTTTCACGGTATTTCTCGATTATAAGAGCACATACAGGGGTAAAGTTCTGAGATTACACTAAAAAAGGCTTATGATACATTATGACATATGCGGAAGGACTTGGGCCGGAGTTTGCAATTTTCAGAGTGCCCCTTTTTTCTTGCTTTCTAATCTCGAAGAAAGTCTAGTAAAGGCATATTTGAGTACAACTATGTGTTTACTGTACAACGACCAAGTTTGAGTTCCGCACGATTATACTTCGCAAAAATCCAATTTTTAGGTAATAGCTGTCATTTTATAGAGCTTGCTTCGTTCTATCGAATGGTACTCCAGGTCTGCCAGGAAAACAAAAACAGTTTGATTTATTTAGAAATAAGGTTTACTTTTGTGACGAACTAATAATTGTGGTTTGCTAATTAGCTTGTAAAAGCTAAATAATCACCATTGACTTCCGTCATTTTCAGGCTAAACAAGGCAGCGCTGATGCAAAGGACTCAAGCGCAGGATGGTTTACACTTGAAGATGCAAGGGGCAAAGCCGATCATAAATTTATATTCGATGTTACGGATGCGACGATGCACAATATCTCTGCTTGGGAGTCGATCGCTTTTGATAAGCAGGCAACACGTGCACCTCCAGTAATGTCGGAATGGGATGCTACTGAATGTGACATGCAATGGATGCCCATTGCCTCGCATCCACTGCAGGGTGAGGAACTGAAAAATGTCACTAGAAATCTGAAGGCGACCGTAGCTGTGATGCTTGTGGCCACAGGAGCATACAGTCTCAAACCTACTTCGCATGCGGCAGCTTGGTGGCTATACGTCATCACAATCGCCAACCTGGCAAAGGACCCTATGGAAGGTCTTCTCTTGGGTCGCGATATTATTGAGCGAGCTGACGTTGTGCAGGCGGGGTCAATCAACCAGATGAAAGTGGAGAAGCTAAGGTTTGCTGCGTCTTCACTTTGGCAAGAAACCGTAAAATTACTGGCAAAGATTGCTGTTGTGAGATGGGACTCGACAGAAAGTGCATTGCGAATTATTGTAAACGAGCTTTATCGCTCAATGACCGCACGGCAGTTGCAGCAGGTTATTGACACTATCTTGACTACTTTTGCAAAAGAAGAGAAAGGTTGGGATGCAGCGCTGCTGCTTGCCGCTTACACCTTGCGGCTTATACCACTGCAAGCTGAGATTGTGTGCAAGCATTACAATAGAAAATCCACCGAGTTAGAACAATGGGGAATGTACTCCCGGTTTCATTTCCCACCGATGACAAGGAGCGGACTTGAATTGATTAAGATCGGTCTGCAAGAGTATGGATACGCCTTGTTTTGGCCAGTCGGAGAGAGTTATCTGAGTTGGGGTTATAAACCTCGTCTAATTCATCATTGGAACGCCATTAAAAAGTGGTTTGGAAGTAGGTGGGAATGGTTCGGCCTTCCACTTACATCTGCCCTGCTATCAGATATAGAAAAACTCCACGGCAAACGCGTTTTTGACGACCTCGGGACCGCAGATATTCACTTGGATGTAGTGCGCAATATGCTGACTTCCCTTTTATATGCAAATTACTTTCCAAACGGACTCGAGTCAACTGCTCAAAAAATGTGCGAGGAGGTTAATTTCGAAATTCAGCTGAACGAAAGAGACTGCTGTTACGCCCGATTTTGCAAAATTGTGTCTGCCACCTATTTCCCATGGGCTTCATTTCATAACGATGGACGCATCACTTCGCTTATCATGGGAATTTATGCCTTCTATAGTAAAGATGATGAGCCGACGCCTCCAGCAAATGTGGATCCGCTCTATTACCATACAGGGAGATTCTATGCCAGAGAAAAGTATCTTTCAGACTTTTTATTTCCTGGGGATGGAAATTTATTCCTGAGGTCATTTAAAGAACTTTGTGTTGAAGGGGATAACAAAGTCTTGACTGCTTCTCCATCAATGATCTGGGGAAATCGACCCAGCGTAGTCAGGTCCAGCGCTGAAATGACAGCTTTGTTAAAAGAAACGGAGGAGGACCACTTGGCGTCTCAACGGTACAAGGACGCAATGAGGAAGGCTGTCGCTCTTCTGCAGGAAAAAGGGTTTACTTAACGCTTTCCCCAATAATGACATAAACTAATTTGCACAGTTTAGGCGTTCCTAATGCCAGTACCAGTGCCACCTTTCACTGAGCTCTCAAAGACTACGCTCACCACCATTCAGTGCGGGACAGAGCCACATTGATATCTAGCTTATATAAAATTCACTTTCTTCAATGAAAATGAACTTTCACAAATTTGCGGTTATTGCTGTTAGTATTGAATAGTAGGCTGAGGATTTTTGACTTACACGTGCTAGAAACTCTCTTCTCAATAATGGCTAATAATAGAATATACATAACTTGGTAAACGAATTCTGGATTAAAAGAAGGTTTCAGTTGATGGGTTTGTTGATATTTCTCGCTAACATTGAAGGCTCCTTAGTTTTATGCTTCTTGTAAAGTAGTTTCTTTTGACAAAATTTAGGTTTGTTGAAACGCTCATACCGTATACACTTTATGTACAAGTGTTACTAATAAGCAATCTTACTAAAAACACTTTTGGGATACTTTTAGTAGGGCTTTGTACTGATTTCTCCGAGCATGTCTTAGGTTGGCTCGGAACTTCTCAGACAAGTCTCGAGAAAGTTTTTGTTGCGATCTAACGAAGTACTGATCTGATACTGGATACCGTTGGATAGAGAAAAACAATCTCTACAATCATGAGAACTGAGGCGAATATTCGAAAGCACAAAATCTTAAGCTAACCAGGATTTCCCTCTCATGAACGTTTGCACATGCTTGAATTAATAGCTACACATACCTACATACTTACGTGTGCACCGTTTTTATGAAATTTGAGCTGAGCAACAAGGATCGAGATAATTGAGAAGTGGAAATCTCCGCCTCCTTGATCCCAGACTTCTCCCACTTGCTTGAATATTAGCTACATGCGTAAGAGAGTACAGCTGCAAATTCTCGCCTATGTATATGCATGATTTTGAATAGCTGATTTAGTCTGCAAATGTCGGAGAAGTTTCAAGCTAACCTAATAGTAAATCAGTGCAATATTTTGATAGGATAACTCAATTTAAGGGGAACAGAATATGCAGAAACGAATTTTTCCCATTGGTATGTTCGGACTGCTCCTGCTGTCACTTTTAATGAAGAAATCAGATCTGTTTGTGCATAGGACTGACTTAACAATTCATTTACAATTCACGGATAGGAAAAGAAAATCAAATCAAAATTTCTGGTTAGTCCACGATTATGTCGTCACAAGTAAGGGAAGCGCCCAAGTGGCTCTCAATGTGAAGTTTAGACAGTGCCAATTGGAACTGCCAATCAGCCTTGTACAGTTTGAATTTCCTGAACGAGAAGTTACGAGCGCTTTCTGGGGTAAATTAACTGCACAAATAGGATGTTGTTTGTAACGTATTTATAGCCCTCAAATGGAGCAATGATGACTTTTAGGGCAATTTATGCAATAATTCTGATAATCAAATATACTCACTCTCCTGCCTTGATTTGCGCTCCAGAATAATCTCATTCCAGTCGTGAATTCGTCCTGTTTTTTGCCTGAAAAAATCCTCACAACTGTTTCATAGAGGTTTACAGCGTTTTATGCCTTCCAAGATGGAATACATTGCATCTTGAAGGGCCACAAGACAAATACAGTCTGCCCCAATCCTAACCAGGCCAAAATTGGCTTGGCGGGAGTGCGCGTCGCGAGGATTTCGCGCCACTTCTGCGTCTAGCTAGTCTGCTCTCTCCTCAATCTCTTCGCTCTCTGCGACAGCGCGCGCATGCAGCGCAAACCCCTAGCGCTGCGAGCGCGCAAATTCAGCCGACGGTTCGGCCTGATCCCGATTGGGGCAGACTGTATCACATCTTGAAAGTCCACACAACTAGCATCCCTTCCTTGTCAGCAGACTGAAGATAGGTTATGGTCACTACCGAAAAAGCAAATTACCACATATTACCGAAAGTAATTTCGCTTTTTAAAACAGGCGTGAAAATATGCGAAACAAAGCTCCGTTGGAGACCTTGGCAGCATTCATTACAGTTTCTAATGCTCTCTCGGGTGGTTATCTTTATACTGCAGTTTAACAAACGGGTTCTCAGAAAATTACCGTAAACTGCGAACCATGGCTTTGCCATGGTAAAGTTCTTTTCTTCTTTTTATTCTATAGTATTTATTTTGTTTTATTTTATTTTAGTTTAGCTTGATTTTTTGGTACTGATTCCCCAAAGAAGTACAAGTAACGGATAAATAAAGCAAACCTTTTAGGCTACATACTAAACGATTTCTACCCCTTCCAAGCTCATTTTTTTCAAAATTTTTTGTCTTATCACAACTTAAATCTCACAGAACATCAACAGGCGAGCAAGACGAGTGTCAATCCACGCAACATTTTTTTCTCTTACAAATGGAGTTTAGGGCGGCGTACCAGGATTCTCTAAAGGTGTGACGCTTTCTCCAAATGCGCGTTCTTGGAAGGCAAATATCTCTCCACGTGAGACTATTATGATTGATCACATAATCTTTCAATCAGTCGATATCTGGACGATATCCGTCAGATAACTCCCATCTTTAAGCATATGTCACCTGGGTGCAGATGCTCTAAACTATCTCCACTAGATTGCCTGCAGACGAAGAAAGAATGCACGATTTCGTAATGGCAAATTATCCGAAATATACAGTTTGAAAAATTATGGAGATTGTGCACTTTTGAGGATTTTACAATGATTAAAGTTTTTGAAAACGCCGTTATGGCTTCTTCAAACACTTCAAGCAAAAGTCAAATATCGAACGCATTGATATGGGTTCTGCGTTCCCTGTTTAACTATGTGCGAATACAGCTGTGCCGAGATCTTGGTGCAAGAGCACTTAATTAGGCTTAGCAGCCATAACCGAGAGAAGCAAAAATGCGTTGTAGTTTGGTGATACTGCAGTAACTAATTCATTTATTTTTGAAGTGTATTTTCTCGAAGGCAAAATACGTTAAAGTTAACAGTTGAATATGACATTGGCCGAAATTTGCAGGTATTCGGTATTTTTTGCACACTTCCAATGAACACAAAGTTCTCTTCTTAAAATCAAATGCTCTAGGATGAAAGCTTGGAACAGCAGGTACCGTTCTAAGTTTGACGAAGTTTTGACCCTCCAATTAACCTGTCGTTTGCGTCTAACGTCTTGGAAATGAGGCACCACATTGTTAGTGAACATGCGCACCTCTTTTCAAAATCACGTACCTAAAAAAACTATTTCATACAACAATCCAATTCAAACATTCGTTAGAAGAATCTTTGTGTTCTACTGAAACAACGTCATTGGGCCATAAAAGCATAACTTCCAAAATTATACGTCCTTAAAATCTGCACCTCGCTCCGCGATGTATCTCGTTCTTCGGGGGTAAAAATCAGCCTCTAATCTTTGAAAAAATTTATTAATGGAAAAGTAACGCTCTGGAATAAAGCTTGTAAATCGTCCAAAATTTTCGTAAATTTGACCTGAATGTGAACAAAGCATTCTAAATCACGGAATGCTTTGTGCGAAAGCTTTTTGAATCTTCAAAGCATCTTCCAAATCAAAACTTGCCAAGGATCCGCAAACCATTCCTCAATCCATGACTTATGCTCAAGCAAATTAGCACAGTGCGATGGTTTTGTCACGGCAAATACGGCAATCGCGACAGATCAAATATGAGCATTTTTTGAAATCAAAATGCATTGTAAATTGCCAGATTCTTAGCAGTGCAGTGGCGTTTTCAGTTTCTTCTAAAATCTCTAGAAGAAGCTATAACAACCCGACGTTTTTTCACGATAGATTCGCAGCGACGAAAAAATTTATCGTGATCCGTTTTTTTCCCGAAGAGTGAGGAGAGCAACTGTATGTTCCGCCAATCATAAGAAAAAGTTGAAACGGTGTCGAGTTGTTTGAACTAACAATAAGAGCAATGACTATGTTGACGATTTAATGGGGAATTCAGTCGGAAGAAGATCGGGGAAGGGCGAATGTTGGAAGAAGTTTGATAGCCGATAAAGAAGAGCAAGCATCACATATTACAAGCTTGGTAGAATTTCGAATTTGCAATCAGTCTTTGCATTTTTGATGGTACGACAAGTGATTCTGCAAAAGTCGAAGTTCTTTCATAGATTTTTAGGTGAAATCGTAATTATAGAAAAAAGTGCATTCTTATCATAAATGCTTTATGTAGTCTTTTCCAAATCATTTGCTTGCGAAAGCCGTAAATCGTAGCGGATTCAACTTTTTATTTTCAATTCTATATCGCGTACAAGCAGTGCTCGGCACGAGGTGGCTATTTGAAATTGCAAAAAACAAGTCCCCCTGATTTTTACGAATTTTTACAAAATCCCCTTTGACCCCAGACCATAATCCCTAAAAAATCTCCAAAATACGAAACGTTGACTAAAAGAAAAAACGTTGCAATCATGTCTTTTCGGCTACAAAAACGAAACCCCCTGTGCTTTTTGTCCCAAAAACGATATCCAGCTTGCATGTAAGCCACCTGTGCCGAGCCGTGTAGAAGAGGCAATCCATGGTGCGAGTCTTCATTCTAAAAATCTATCTTCAAACATAATTACAGCCATCTTTTATGGGCAAAATATGATGTACAATACATACCAATAGGAAATTGCTCCTCTGCATGCGTGCAATAATTCTAGTACAGTACATAGAGAGCAAATTCTGCAGCAAAGCTAGACAATCATGTCAGCAAAACAAGCAAAGACCTCATAAAGTCAAGTGTTAGATAGAGGAGAGGCAGTGGCGATACAAATGTGTTCGATTTCACTTTGTGCTTACATTTGTGCATATCTTCATAAAATTGAAAGTCAGAATTTAGCCCGAAATGTGCTCTTACAAAAACTCGAAAACAAATGAAACAAATTACTCCACCTGTTTAGACAAATACATGTAAGCGATGACTTCTGGTTCGTGTTTCTGTCAATTCACTGTGCGTTTAGAGACCTAAACCTGTGAAGAATATATGGTTATTCAAGGCTGTAAGTCAAAGTCTCTTCTTCAATTGACAACGAAGGACAAAAATGAAAATTCTTAATAATTCTCGCCGTAGTTGGGGAAATAGAAGCAGCCGCTCCAAGTAATTTAGGACAGAAGAAAATTAGAAACTCAGAAAATTAACATAGAATAAAAGTAACCAGCTCCTTCACCAATGGTTAAAATTGGAGGTTTTCCTACCTATTCTATAAACTAAGCTAATTGCTGCTTTTTTCTTGACTGTTTCAAACACAGGCACGGCAAATCTGTAACATTATTTACTGTTACAGACACACGCACAGCAAATCTGTAGCATTATTCGGATTTGAATATCTCGTTTCCTATGAAACTCTTATACGTGTGTTCTGCATTACATCACAAAATATATTTTTGGAATAGGCATATTTCCAGAGTTACGACCCTCGTCTTAGAGAAAGTCGCCGTCACTTATCTTAGAGTACTCCTCAACAGAAAGATCACGAACAGACCGCCAATGCTGCGACGATGGAAGGTTGTGTACTTTTGGCACATTTGATGGAACGTGATCCGTTCTTGAATTCGAAGATTCCTGAGTTGTTTGCCATTGATTCTACAGAATTCGTAGCGAAAACCGGGAGAAGTTCGGAAAGGCATGTCATCTATTCGAACCAATGCTCAAATTTGGTTTATTATGTTTCTAGCTCACTGCACAAGGCCCATTAAAGCTTGGATGTGGCTTTAGGCCTCGGGCAGGGTTCAACGATTTCATCGCCGGAATTCTCTCAACAGAACAGACGGTTATGCCGATCATCCTGCATTTCGGTTGTAATAACTCTCCAATAGGCACGCGCCATACGTGAGCCGCTTAATCCACTTGATCCGCTTGATAGGCTTCATCATTGGTCAATTCAGGAACTGACCAATAGTGAAGCGGATGAAGTGGATCAAGCGGATCAAGCGAACAACCGCTTCGCTGTTGCTCAGTTCCTTGAATCGACCAATGACGAAGCGGAACAAGCGGATCAAGTGGACTAAGCGGATTAAGTATGGCGCATGCCATAGGACCAATCGTGACTAATTATCACCACAATTACCGAAATGCAAGATGATTGGAGTGCAATGGACCCGTAACATTTGTCTTGTTGGAAGATGGCGATGAAATCATGTGAGCTCGGCCCGAAGCTTTAGAGTATACAACACCATAAAGAATGAAGACCTTGATTGTTTGTCCATTCTTTGACAACTGGCGAGACCCCAATTACGTGAATGATATTGTTCTTTTTATTATGTCAAGCACAAATCATGTAGCACCGCACTTTTGTGAAAGAAGTGTTTGATGCATGGAGAAAGTTGAACTTGAAGATTTACTCTCTTCTTGTTCGGCGGCTACAACCTTCTTGAGTTATATTGTATATATATTCGCCCTACAAGAAAATTAATCCATTTTCACGAGTGTAGGAAGCACCTTTTTCAATATTCTAAGCGTGCCTTTTCGTTTCGCTCTACTTCGGAGAACGAGATTTATGGCGTATGACACTCTCAGGCAATATGTACCACTGTGTATGGTTTGTCGCGAAGTCCTCCGGCTCGCCTGTTCTGTTCGAAAAAATCCCCCGCGTCCTATACTCTGAAATTAGAGTAACAAGATGGTTTTCCAGGTGAGACGCACACTATTTCGAAAAACATGAAAGCTGTCTCTTCAGACACTCGCCATTGACTCCCGCAGGTGATCCGCCCATAATATGGCTGTTCGCACCGAAATCCGGTGCACCAGCGGGAGTCATCATTTTAGTTTTGTCTCGGTTTTGGTGCGATTTCGTCCCGACGCGCGAGGGCATGTTTCAACATGTCAGATCGCACGCTCCAAGCAATTTTCGCGCCCTTGCGCAACCATGCAACGCAGGGAAAACAGATTTCGAGATAATGTACTATCGTCCGCTTCGTTACATCATCTACGCCGTGTTTTCTTTCCAGGTTTTCATCTGCTTGGTTCAATTCATTAGGCTACTCGTATACACCGTTGTGCACATTTGGCACAACAATTTTTTTAGCATTTTTCGCTTCTTTTTAACAGTGCTAACCATATGCATCGTTTTTTCTGACTGTGTGCGTCTGAAAATGTTCTATAACAAAAGGTAATCGTAATTGTATGGTATTTACCATTCAAATCTATCACTTCATCTTAGTATAAACGGCAGAGAAAAAGTTGCATACGTCTTTTGGATGTATTCAGCGAAGAAGGAGAGAACGTACGAATCCTTCTGAAGGGGTAGTGATTCCTTTTCCTTAGCATTCCAAAAAGTCGGTTTGCTTTTGCAGTCTTCTGTCTACTGCAGGACTCCTTTTTCATTACTGATAACAACCGAACACTTATATCAAAACTGCAGCATCTATTTGTTGTTCTTTCATGTATAGCTTTTTTGTAGTTCAGATCATTAAGAATTATCGGCAAGTCATCCAGTCAACTTTCTGATAGAGCTCTTATATCCTCATCATTTTTTTGGTTGGTGCCGCTGATCGAAAGATTCCATACTGCAGTTTACTTTGTGGTACATTGGTACTTTTGAGATCCGGTAAGCGGCAAACGTTGAGGGGCTCGTTAGCCGTGGAGCGCGCCAGTGCAACCCTCAGCCACACCTGGCAGTCAACAACTGAACTAATTTCTTGGCCTCCTTCTTTTTTCTGCTTTGTTCTCAAAACGGTATGATAGAATCATTTTGCCGTTGAATGTGAGTAATGTAAGTAATTTCCGGTTCTCTTGACCATTTTAGCGATTTTAACTACTCTGATACTAAATGTAGCCCACTTTTATATAAGGTGCAATATTTGTGTCAGCAAGCCAGTGAGCTTATTTATCAGCAAATTCAGTGAATTCAGCAACCCATGGGGTCACTCTTTGAATTCACGAACCCATCGGAACCAACCATCTCTTTCAGCTAGGTGGTTATTACGAGATCCTTTGAATAGGTTAATACTGAGTCATGGAACTCACTGGCTTCGTGATTACGGTCTTGTCGGTTGAGCTTACCACAGCCTATCATTGTGAAAGATGAAAATAGATGAACACGGCCAAGAAGAGCGAAAACAGAGCAAGTAAGCAACGAATGAAGAGATTCACCTGACAACTCCGCAACCAAGAAATTCGTTATTGTGCTCCCCGCAAGATGCAGAACAGCGCCATGCGAGCACTGAAATTTTTTCACCTTCTTCTGATTTGCAGCCAGCAACGATTCCCGCTTCTTCTACATCCTCCACAGGTTAGCTGTCGCGTTCATCGTTCGTCGTTCTAACGTCTGGAATGGGATGTACAGGAGTATTTTGGGGGCTTCAAAGCGAGTCCTGGAGGAAAACACTGTGTCGCTTGCGAAGTTAGGGAAGCTGTACGACAATTTGACATCACTGTTGAGAATGAGGTGATATATGTATATATGCTCTGCTGAGGGTGATGGGATTACTCATGTATATATGTTCTGCTGAGGGTGACGGGAATACCATGTATATATGTTCTGCTGAGGATGACGGGAATACTTACGTAATTTGAGGAATGCTCTTGTCGAAGCGACGTCAAGATCAACATGCAGGATGTGGAAAACATGCAGGCAAGCGTCGAAAAACTACAATGCTCATCAGACTTGGTTGTCCGAGCTCTTACTTCTGTCGTGAGAGAACAAACGAATACCATCGCAGGATTGTCGTCAACAGTAAGTGTAGTTTCACAGGGTTCAAGGGAAACAGTTGGCGTGTTTGCAGCTTAATGCCCTTTTATTGAAGCTAAGGGAACAAGACAAAGAGTTGAAAAGGGCTTCTTTTCACGTTGCAAAAAATAAGGGAAAATGTTGCCGAAGGGTTATTCACTAAAGAGAAGTTCTGTTCAGGGTTTGGCAACTTAAGGGTGCACCTCCCTTCAAGGTCATCTGGAGAATATTCTCAGTCAGCGAAAAAAAGTATTAATTTCGAGAGCTGAATATGATCGAAGTCATGGAGAAGTGGCAGCGACCTAAACGTGCTCATAAGCACGACCATTTCCTTTTGGTGCTGGACTTTTTGCGGCATTCTTTTTACATGTTAGCACAAACAGATGAAGACGGTAGGTTGTCTCGTACGTCATCGTTTAGGCCTGTGAACCATCACCCGAAATTCAAAACTACGCCTGTAGACAGACCGGGAAGAAGGGAAATTTGATCACCTTAAAGACCTTCCAGAAGGAATGGTCGATTTCCTAATGAGTGAGTCAATGTGTCTTCAAGCACATTGGTTTTAATAAGTGGTTTAAGTTTTGTGCTTAAAGCTCTGGGCTTATAACGCACGAACTTCTGCGGACTCCAAATGAGCACAAGCGAAATCCAAATAGGTATGTATGTTCTCGGAAGACCTTTATGTGCACTAAAATTTAGGTGGGGTGTCCTTAGCAAAAGATGATGACGCTAGGTATTTTCCAACGAACCATCGGAGGCAAGAGTGGTCTGGAGCGTTCATGCAAGAGTAGTAATAGGGAGAGCACTGTGAGTTTTCTCACACAGTCAGAAAAGCGATAACTTCTGAACTATAATTTTGCAGCGCAGATTTCCGCACGTACCATTTTGACCCCAAAAGATCAGCGCTTCGTCCATCAAAGGTGATTTAATTGTTTTATATATTAAGTCGCTCCATAACTTCGTAGCGTTTTTATAAACCAACAAAATCATCAATTTACAGTAAAAATCAATCAAAATTGCATTCCTCGTTGTAGCGCACGACCTTTTGGCACATTCTTGTTAGCTTCTCAACCGCAATTTTTCAAACGGCAGCGCGCCGGGTCCCATGAAAGTCATCTAACCAGCGCTCAAACTACTGAAATCGATACAGGCACCATTCATGAGGTTTTCCGAAGAGCGAAGCAAGTAATAAGTGATAGAGCGAGGTTTAAGGACTAATTCGGGCACTGAAGTATCTTCCAGTCAGATCGTGCAGACAGTTTTGACGACGTTTGCCGCATGAGGCCATGTTTCATCATGCAGGCTCACTAAATCTGCCTGCTAAGCTTTTTCTGCGGTGGGACCTGGTTTAGACGGTGCAGTAGGATTGCTTACGGTACGGTTGACTATCACCTACCTGCACAGCAACTGTTAGTGCAGGACGTCCTGCGCGTCCCCCGAAAAGTCTTGATCAGGGACACCCTGCTCAGCCCCTAATCTATTGTAGCAATCCAATCTTTTTTGTTTCATATTGATGTGCGAGCGCCATGTTCCATAATTGACACAAAAACTGTGCAAAAGCGCTTCTTTTCATAATGAAAAATGTGCAAATGCCGAAATTGCTCCTTTTTGCCTTTCAAGATTTCCAACTTTGAAAGCTACGATATCCAAGTAAGTCAAATTTCCACCGAAATCAGTAGGCGTATCCTAAAGAGCACAATCAGCCCTTCCAAATGATATACGCATCTTGCCGCAAACCAGCCGCTCCTCAAGAATACGAGGACGAAAATGAAAACGCTACGAACTTATGGAACGACCTAGTAATTACTGGTATCAATAATTTTTGATTTTCAGAATAAAGCGCATCGTCATCGAAGGCACTGAAGACAGCATCACTAAGGAAGATAAAGTGAGAAGACAGAATGCGTTGAAGATGAAGTTGAAGACGTTGAGGAAACTTGATGTTGCTGCCTATATTTTTTGCTTTATCTGTCGTGTAACTTTATGTTGCATTTGTTGTGCTCCAAATCTTATGCTTGCTGCTACTGTGCGTCTCATTTCGATTTTATTGTAAAGCCTGCTCAAGAAGATCATGAGGTATCAGTTAAAAAGTTTCATGACGTAAGCCTGAGTTCTAGGAGTAGAAAAATAACAAACGTGAGAAATGAGAGCAAAAGAGGCCAAGGACAAAGGGTAAATGAAGATGAAGGCTTGAAAGAAGACATGGAGGATGCAAAAATCCGTTGATAAGAGCTTAGGCCGCAAGCTATGAACGCGATCGGGACATTATGGTGCCTTCCGCAGGTTTGCGATTTTGTCTGGAATGTGCCGGTCGAAACACCTGATTTTGTCGGGCACTTTTGAGCTGAAACAAATTCAGGGTCCTGATTTTGTTCCCGCCACCAATTTCGGGAGTCGCACAGGCATTCCGTAACTACACCTCGTTTTGTCCCGCGGGAGTCAACGGCGAATGTCTGAGATCAAATCTGTTTCTCTTATGTGTGAAAGGCTTTTAGGTGGACTGAGCATTACTTGCATATATCCATATCGAACCAACTAAGCCGCTTCAAACTATCGTTACAGTTTATGCAGAATGAAGCAGTGGTAAATACATCACTATGCATTGTAACGGTTCCGATATCAGCGCCGGAAGACTTTTTGTGTACGATTTTATTCGAGTCGGACGTTCTTATTTCTGACCTTAACAAGTTTCGGACCGCGAAATCGCGCGCGGCGAAGAAGAAAGTACTTCCAGCCGTTGGCCAACAAAGGGGCCTTGATTCGCAGACTGTGTGCTACATCTGTAATCAGCATCTCAGATAAGATCCATACCCAAAGTTACGAGCGAATTCGAAGTTTTTGAATTTTGTCGCCTGAGAAGGACTCCTGTGCTTTCTTGAAAGATAGGAACAAGAACTCATTTTTTAATCGCATCCAAAAGTATCTATGTTGTACGCGATACACAACATTATCGGATCTACGGTTTTTCTCTTTGAATTCGAAGCAAAGAAAAGTTGCGACGTCGCACGCGTCATTCACGTTGCCGCACTTCGTTTCCACTGTTGTTCGAATTGTCCTCATATCTTCTAAACAAATATCGGTGGCACAGCCTTACAGAGTCATTTGAAAAGGAGGAGCTTAAGCCTATGACTCGATAACCTTGGACAAAAAGAAAACCTCCTGTAAACTCTAGAAAGATCTCTCAAAGACGCGTGCTGCACCATGTGCAGCACCGGTCCGAAACGTGTTAAAGGCAGTGTCCGGGCAAAAACTCGATCTTGAAATTTTGTGCTTATACGGGCCTGTTCGCCATGCTGAATCCGAAAATCCACATTGGAAAGCGCGAAAACGGCGAAAAAGGGCCCTAACACAGGAGGGAAATCAGCAGGTGGGCGGGGTTTTCCCCAGTGCGATTTCACGCTCCCGGCTCCCGGAGCGTTTCTCGATTCCGCTAGCCGTCCTAACATCGCCACCGGTCAAGTGCGAATGATACCGGAACCTACTACTACTACTTAAACCGGAAGCGAGAAGGTCGCTCCTGAAGCCGGGAACGTGAATTCGCAGTGGGGAGGGGCCCGCCCACCTGCTGTTTCCCTCCTGCGCTAGAGCCGTTTTTCGCCCTTTTCGCGCTCTACAATGTGCATTTTCGGATTCAGCGTAGCGAATAGGCCCAAGTAAGCACAAAATCTCAAAATCGAGTTTTTGCCCGGACACTGCCTTTAAACACCATGAATTGGTTTATATGCCCTTCAAAGTGTACAAATTTCTGCAGTTTCTATATATTCGCTAATATCACTGACATTTCCTCACTTGTCGCTTGAATCCAAACTGTTGCTCGCAGCTACAGACTTTCCCGATTACCTCATTTGATTGTTTTTGACATCGGATGGCAAAGGCATTCCTACGAACAATCTAATCCTAAAGGATCGGGCATACATCATGCGATCTCAACTCCTCGCGATTCTCTCAACGAGACAATTGTCACCATTTCATAGCATGCAGGTGATCATGCAATTCCGTTATGTTAGTTGACACAACCAATTGAAGCTAACCATCACAACCGAAATGCAAGTTGATCGACAAGCAATGGACTCGTGACAGTTGTCTTGTTGGGAGAATCACGAAGCTATGAAATCGCCTGATGTATGCCTGGCTCTCAAGATGTCATATCATACATTATACACTTGGCGTCCCATGCTGAATCTCATTAGCTATGAAGACACTTCTGGAGCTGTGATTCTGCAGCGCTTTCCCTGTTTTGTACTTTGATGCATTGGTAGACGTTGCAAAGCGTTTTGTTTAGCAATTTGATCTCTAAGCTTACGACAGTCGCCTTCTCTAGAGCCAAGGATTAGTACCACTTGCAATTATCCAACCAGACGGCTTTGCAGTCAAGCAGAAAAATCTAACGCTTTCATAAATCAGCTCACAGTGGTCTAACTCAACATTCCCATTTCAGACGTCAACAAAATTTCGATGCTAGAGCTATTGCAAGCAAATTCGACGCTAATCCACGCAATTTGTAACGTTTCCTGGTCCAGAAAAGCTGACCCTCGCAGAGTGCGATTCCGTATGATGGTTAGGCGTTGTTCCTGTGGTTCATATCAGGGTCGACATGAATACAAAACGCCTTTATCTTGCGAGCTACAGTTGTGACAGTGGAATGTGAAAAATTTCGGCGAATTCGCCGAATTCGCCGAATTCGCCAATTTCGCCGATGTCGCCGAATTCGCCGATGTCGCCGAATTCGCCGATGTCGCCGATGTCGCCGACTTTGCGTCTTTTCATCATAACTCCCTTCGTTCTCAATGGATTTTAAATTTGAAGGCAGATTTGGATTCAGCTCGCCGAGACGAATCTTTTCATATATCGAACTGCTGTAATCGGCTCGGTCACGGTAAGTGCATGGTAGGAATCCGTTGCATCCTGTGGTGGTGTTTTCTAGAGCGTGTATTTCGGCGCATAATGTAGGCAAAAGTTTAAGAAAAAGAGCGTTTGATGGAAGAGTTTCTGCTGAGTGTTTCCAGCAGAAAACCATATCCTTATTTGTAGTGGAAAAAAGAGAAAGGAGTACGTGAACTTAGTAAATATATATGAACAACTTACCGTCAAACAAACATAACTATACAGTAACACTATGATTAGCAAAACAATTACAATCAGGGTTGAGCAAGAGGTCAGGCAGAAGCCCTTCATAAACGACCCCCCCCCCCCCCCTGTGAAAACCCTCAAAGACCCTCCGCTTCACCTCCAAGTCCTCAGGGTGTTATATTTTGAAGAAGACCAGCCTTCAATGCAGGTTTCTATTTTTTGAAATCCGTAGGCCCGACTTTCTGCGATACAACCAAACACAGCTTGACGGTAAGTTTTAGATCTGGATAGCCCTTTTTTCAAAGCTATAATTTTCACAGAGATGGGGTGTTTCGCTCTAAATTTTCAATATAGCAAAGAGGCTTTACGCTCAATACTCATATCAAAAAAGGGGCGATTTCTGAAGTTTGAACGCAAGTTAAAAGGGTCAGGCGCAGCCCCTCAAAAGCTCAGGCGGCTTGACCTTTTGAGGGGTTGCGCCTGACCCCAATAACTTTATTTCCGAAAATGCTTTTCTACCCAAGTTTAATGTGATTCGTTAGCTCAGTCTTTGAAGATTCCACAGTGAGTGTTTGAGCTTGATTCGAGTTGTTTCTGCCTTGTGCTAATCCGAGGAGTTGGAGCACTCAGCGTGAAAAACGTGCCGGTTAGAATTTTGGCACCACTTTTTAGGTAAAGGTAAAAGAGATGAAGATTTGAATTGTGGCTAAAAATTCCAGTGGAAACAATCAGTATGCTGTTTATGACCGTCATTCCTTCATGTGATCGCGATATCCACCGGACTAACGCATTTCTTCTTCACCTTGCAGTATCTCCCCAACTTAACAGATTTGATTCTTAATAACGACCCCCCCTCCCCTCAGTCTTACCCTCAATACGATCCCCCAGGTCGGGCGCGCCTGACCCCACGCTCAACCCTGATTATAATCTTTGTAATCAGCATATCTTTTTGCTTATGTGAGCAAAGTGACACACCGCATGACTATGATATTCGGCTTTCAGCAAAACTTCACTTTTTTCTGCAGACGCATATTTGCAACGCTATAGGCCAGCCCCTTTCACACTTAAAAGATTCCGGTAAGGCGAATCGGAAAGAGCTGTTTCCGTAGATATCCAGCGGTAAAAAGTAGACGGAGACATGCTTTATAAAGCGCGAAAAGAGATGGTGAATTCTGCAAAAATCACGCGTCTTTAAATTCTACTCGCCATAACTTCCTTCGGAATAGGTATATTCTGAATCCGAAAACGGTGCTGTGCTCAGCTTATCAAGGCGAGTCTTTTGGTATACAGCATGTCCTTGATATCTCGATTTCAGTATTCTTGAATCTTTCTGCGGACGTTTCTTCCCGTAAGTGTAAAGCAGCGAGCATTGTCCCGAGTAGACTCCAGCAGAAACCTTTTCATAGTACTTTTTCTGTAGATTATGATGCGCTAAACAGTAGCCGCAATTTTCTTTTCAAAGGAAAAAGATGGGCTGGTGAATTGTGGAAAAATCTTGTCGTCCCAAATTCTACGCGCCATAGCCATAGAATATGATGCTCTCTTGCTAAGCAGATGTGATTATCGTAATCAGCAGGTCGGATAACCACTATGAGCAAGTTTTCCGAGATTTTCGGGTCATTTCATTTTTTCTCGTTTTACGCTCTGGAAGCTCGCCGACGGATTTTGGTCAAAACGTTGATGCTCCTGAATTGTAAGGAAACCTCGCTTATAGAGGTTTTCGAACACGCTCTTTACGAAAATCGTGGTCTTTGAGGATTACAGGATCTTTTTGGAGAGATACGGTGAGGTGACTGTAACTGCACCACGAAAGTGCGTAACTTTGCCCGCATTCTCGCGTATCTCTCAGAAACCTTGCTTGCTTGCTTTCTTAAATCAAAGTGACTAGGAACTGAGCTATCGAATGGTGCATGAATCGGGCTCCAGTCTATAAAATTCGCCGAGTTACAAGCCTTCGAAAACACGTCCTCATGAAATTTGCACAAAATGTAAAGATCGCTTACTTTATTGAAATTCCATCGTGAGCGGTTGCATGACTAATTGCAAATGTTATGTTCACCCCGCCCGCGTTTTATACAACCGCTCGCGATGGAATTTCAATAAAGTACGTGATCTTTACATTTTGTGCAAATTTCATGAGGACGTGTTTTCGAAGGCTTGTAACTCGGCGAATTTTATAGACTGGAGCCCGATTCATGCACCATTCGATAGCTCAGTTCCTAGTCACTTTGATTTAAGAAAGCAAGCAAGCAAGGTTTCTGAGAGATATGCGAGAAGTGCGGGCAAAGTTACGCACTTTCGTGGTGCAGTTACAGTCACCTCACCGTATCTCTCCAAAAAGATCCTGTAATCCTCAAAGACCACGATTTTCGTAAGAGCGTGTTCGAAAACCTCTATAAGCGAGGTTTCCTTACAATTCAGGAGCATCAACATTTTGACCAAAATCCATCGGCGAGCTTCCAGAGCGTAAAACGAGAAAAAATGAAATGACCCGAAAATCTCGGAAAACTTGCTCATAGTGGTTATCCGACCTGCTGATTACGATAATCACATCTGCTTAGCAAGAGAGCATCATATTCTATGGCTATGGCGCGTAGAATTTGGGACGACAAGATTTTTCCACAATTCACCAGCCCATCTTTTTCCTTTGAAAAGAAAATTGCGGCTATTGTTTAGTACTCTGCGTTGATACCACTGCTT
>CATQJL010000001.1:39464764-39582419 GCA_958299035.1 Cylicocyclus nassatus | reverse complement strand
AAGCAGTGGTATCAACGCAGAGTACTGTCAAGAGCCATTTTCAGCAAAGAAACTCACCAACACACGTCCGATGCATACAGGATGGCAAAAAGCATCCATTTTGTCGAACAGCACTGTTAGGATGTCTTGAACAGGTTTACATGTAAAGAAATTTGGCTCGAAGAAGGGAATTAGAAGTTATTTTTTAATAAAAGCAAAATAAAACTCAAGTTTGGGTTTTTTTGGAAATAACCACTACCTGATTATTGTCCTCGATGAACTCTATAATGTAGTATGCTTACCTGTTCGGAATACTTGTGTTTCTACTTAAAAATAGGACCCAAAAGGAAATTTTCGCGTTCGAAGAATTATTGTCCGCGACATTGTGACGCGGCCATTTTCGGCCATGTTTGGATTGCATGAGGTCATAGAGCTCTTCAAGAGCTACAACTCACACATTGTGCTTTCTGGAAAACATGCGTTCTAAAAATTTTAAAAATCTTTTTCTAAGAAGAGTCCGAAAATGGCCGCTTCATATTGTCGCGGACAATAATTCTTCGAACGCGAAAATTTCCTTTTGGGTCCTATTTTTTAGTGGAAACACAAGTAATCCGAACGGGTAAGCATACTGCATTATAGAGTTCATCGAGCACACTAATCAGGTAGTGGTTATTTCCAAAAAACCAAACTTGAATTTTATTTTGCTTTTATTCAAAAAATAACTTCTAATTCCCTTTTTCAAGCCAAATTTCTTCACATGTAAACCTATTCAAGACATCCTAACAAAGCTGTTCGACTAAAAGGGATGCTTTTTGCCATCCTCTATGCATCGGATATGTGCTGGTGAGTTTCTTTGCTGAAAATGGTTCTTGACAGTGCGTGCACATAACCCCCACCTGCACCTCACCACTGAATTGCACCGCTTTGCAGGCTTATAGCTCGGCCGGCAGTCATTCTACAAGCCTGCATTTAGGCTCATTCGAAAGAGCGTGACTTTCTCTACACGATGGTATGCAAAAGAATTGGGTACGAGAAACAACAGAGATTTGGCGGATGGGGTGACAGACGCAGTTTCTGTGGTATGTTAAGGATTTTTCTGCAGAAGTTGAGCAAAGCTCCTTTTGCTACTAGTCCATTCTGGAAGTTCAAAACCGTCAATTTATATGTAATAGATCCATTTCGGAGTTCTATTCTGCCATTGATAAGAGCCTTCACTCCAATCACCTCTAAGGCTGCGCTCTGTCACCCCATCCGCCAAATCTCTGTTATTTTTGAAAGTGAACTCATTTGCATAACATCGTTAGAGAAGGTGACGCTCTTTCGAAGGAGCCTACACGCAGGCTCGTAGAATGACTGCCGGCCGAGCTATAAGCCTGCAAAGCGGTGCAATTCAGTGGTGAGGTGCAGGTGGGGCTATGTGCGCGCACTGTCAAGAGCCATTTTCAGCAAAGAAACTCACCAACACACGTCCGATGCATACAGGATGGCAAAAAGCATCCATTTTGTCGAACAGCACTGTTAGGATGTCTTGAACAGGTTTACATGTAAAGAAATTTGGCTCGAAGAAGGGAATTAGAAGTTATTTTTTAATAAAAGCAAAATAAAACTCAAGTTTGGGTTTTTTTGGAAATAACCACTACCTGATTATTGTCCTCGATGAACTCTATAATGTAGTATGCTTACCTGTTCGGAAAAAGCAGTGGTATCAACGCAGAGTACTGACCCAAAAGGAAATTTTCGCGTTCGAAGAATTATTGTCCGCGACATTGTGACGCGGCCATTTTCGGCCATGTTTGGATTGCATGAGGTCATAGAGCTCTTCAAGAGCTACAACTCACACATTGTGCTTTCTGGAAAACATGCGTTCTAAAAATTTTAAAAATCTTTTTCTAAGAAGAGTCCGAAAATGGCCGCTTCACATTGTCGCGGACAATAATTCTTCGAACGCGAAAATTTCCTTTTGGGTCCTATTTTTTAGTGGAAACACAAGTAATCCGAACGGGTAAGCATACTGCATTATAGAGTTCATCGAGCACACTAATCAGGTAGTGGTTATTTCCAAAAAACCAAACTTGAATTTTATTTTGCTTTTATTCAAAAAATAACTTCTAATTCCCTTTTTCAAGCCAAATTTCTTCACATGTAAACCTATTCAAGACATCCTAACAAAGCTGTTCGACTAAAAGGGATGCTTTTTGCCATCCTCTATGCATCGGATATGTGCTGGTGAGTTTCTTTGCTGAAAATGGTTCTTGACAGTGCGTGCACATAACCCCCACCTGCACCTCACCACTGAATTGCACCGCTTTGCAGGCTTATAGCTCGGCCGGCAGTCATTCTACAAGCCTGCATTTAGGCTCATTCGAAAGAGCGTGACTTTCTCTACACGATGGTATGCAAAAGAATTGGGTACGAGAAACAACAGAGATTTGGCGGATGGGGTGACAGACGCAGTTTCTGTGGTATGTTAAGGATTTTTCTGCAGAAGTTGAGCAAAGCTCCTTTTGCTACTAGTCCATTCTGGAAGTTCAAAACCGTCAATTTATATGTAATAGATCCATTTCGGAGTTCTATTCTGCCATTGATAAGAGCCTTCACTCCAATCACCTCTAAGGCTGCGCTCTGTCACCCCATCCGCCAAATCTCTGTTATTTTTGAAAGTGAACTCATTTGCATAACATCGTTAGAGAAGGTGACGCTCTTTCGAAGGAGCCTACACGCAGGCTCGTAGAATGACTGCCGGCCGAGCTATAAGCCTGCAAAGCGGTGCAATTCAGTGGTGAGGTGCAGGTGGGGCTATGTGCGCGCACTGTCAAGAGCCATTTTCAGCAAAGAAACTCACCAACACACGTCCGATGCATACAGGATGGCAAAAAGCATCCATTTTGTCGAACAGCTCTGTTAGGATGTCTTGAATAGGTTTACATGTAAAGAAATTTGGCTCGAAGAAGGGAATTAGAAGTTATTTTTTAATAAAAGCAAAATAAAACTCAAGTTTGGGTTTTTTTGGAAATAACCACTACCTGATTATTGTCCTCGATGAACTCTATAATGTAGTATGCTTACCTGTTCGGAATACTTGTGTTTCTACTTAAAAATAGGACCCAAAAGGAAATTTTCGCGTTCGAAGAATTATTGTCCGCGACATTGTGACGCGGCCATTTTCGGCCATGTTTGGATTGCATGAGGTCATAGAGCTCTTCAAGAGCTACAACTCACACATTGTGCTTTCTGGAAAACATGCGTTCTAAAAATTTTAAAAATCTTTTTCTAAGAAGAGTCCGAAAATGGCCGCTTCACATTGTCGCGGACAATAATTCTTCGAACGCGAAAATTTCCTTTTGGGTCCTATTTTTTAGTGGAAACACAAGTAATCCGAACGGGTAAGCATACTGCATTATAGAGTTCATCGAGCACACTAATCAGGTAGTGGTTATTTCCAAAAAACCAAACTTGAATTTTATTTTGCTTTTATTCAAAAAATAACTTCTAATTCCCTTTTTCAAGCCAAATTTCTTCACATGTAAACCTATTCAAGACATCCTAACAAAGCTGTTCGACTAAAAGGGATGCTTTTTGCCATCCTCTATGCATCGGATATGTGCTGGTGAGTTTCTTTGCTGAAAATGGTTCTTGACAGTGCGTGCACATAACCCCCACCTGCACCTCACCACTGAATTGCACCGTTTGCAGGCTTATAGCTCGGCCGGCAGTCATTCTACAAGCCTGCATTTAGGCTCATTCGAAAGAGCGTGACTTTCTCTACACGATGGTATGCAAAAGAATTGGGTACGAGAAACAACAGAGATTTGGCGGATGGGGTGACAGACGCAGTTTCTGTGGTATGTTAAGGATTTTTCTGCAGAAGTTGAGCAAAGCTCCTTTTGCTACTAGTCCATTCTGGAAGTTCAAAACCGTCAATTTATATGTAATAGATCCATTTCGGAGTTCTATTCTGCCATTGATAAGAGCCTTCACTCCAATCACCTCTAAGGCTGCGCTCTGTCACCCCATCCGCCAAATCTCTGTTATTTTTGAAAGTGAACTCATTTGCATAACATCGTTAGAGAAGGTGACGCTCTTTCGAAGGAGCCTACACGCAGGCTCGTAGAATGACTGCCGGCCGAGCTATAAGCCTGCAAAGCGGTGCAATTCAGTGGTGAGGTGCAGGTGGGGCTATGTGCGCGCACTGTCAAGAGCCATTTTCAGCAAAGAAACTCACCAACACACGTCCGATGCATACAGGATGGCAAAAAGCATCCATTTTGTCGAACAGCACTGTTAGGATGTCTTGAACAGGTTTACATGTAAAGAAATTTGGCTCGAAGAAGGGAATTAGAAGTTATTTTTTAATAAAAGCAAAATAAAACTCAAGTTTGGGTTTTTTTGGAAATAACCACTACCTGATTATTGTCCTCGATGAACTCTATAATGTAGTATGCTTACCTGTTCGGAATACTTGTGTTTCTACTTAAAAATAGGACCCAAAAGGAAATTTTCGCGTTCGAAGAATTATTGTCCGCGACATTGTGACGCGGCCATTTTCGGCCATGTTTGGATTGCATGAGGTCATAGAGCTCTTCAAGAGCTACAACTCACACATTGTGCTTTCTGGAAAACATGCGTTCTAAAAATTTTAAAAATCTTTTTCTAAGAAGAGTCCGAAAATGGCCGCTTCACATTGTCGCGGACAATAATTCTTCGAACGCGAAAATTTCCTTTTGGGTCCTATTTTTTAGTGGAAACACAAGTAATCCGAACGGGTAAGCATACTGCATTATAGAGTTCATCGAGCACACTAATCAGGTAGTGGTTATTTCCAAAAAACCAAACTTGAATTTTATTTTGCTTTTATTCAAAAAATAACTTCTAATTCCCTTTTTCAAGCCAAATTTCTTCACATGTAAACCTATTCAAGACATCCTAACAAAGCTGTTCGACTAAAAGGGATGCTTTTTGCCATCCTCTATGCATCGGATATGTGCTGGTGAGTTTCTTTGCTGAAAATGGTTCTTGACAGTGCGTGCACATAACCCCCACCTGCACCTCACCACTGAATTGCACCGCTTTGCAGGCTTATAGCTCGGCCGGCAGTCATTCTACAAGCCTGCATTTAGGCTCATTCGAAAGAGCGTGACTTTCTCTACACGATGGTATGCAAAAGAATTGGGTACGAGAAACAACAGAGATTTGGCGGATGGGGTGACAGACGCAGTTTCTGTGGTATGTTAAGGATTTTTCTGCAGAAGTTGAGCAAAGCTCCTTTTGCTACTAGTCCATTCTGGAAGTTCAAAACCGTCAATTTATATGTAATAGATCCATTTCGGAGTTCTATTCTGCCATTGATAAGAGCCTTCACTCCAATCACCTCTAAGGCTGCGCTCTGTCACCCCATCCGCCAAATCTCTGTTATTTTTGAAAGTGAACTCATTTGCATAACATCGTTAGAGAAGGTGACGCTCTTTCGAAGGAGCCTACACGCAGGCTCGTAGAATGACTGCCGGCCGAGCTATAAGCCTGCAAAGCGGTGCAATTCAGTGGTGAGGTGCAGGTGGGGCTATGTGCGCGCACTGTCAAGAGCCATTTTCAGCAAAGAAACTCACCAACACACGTCCGATGCATACAGGATGGCAAAAAGCATCCATTTTGTCGAACAGCTCTGTTAGGATGTCTTGAATAGGTTTACATGTAAAGAAATTTGGCTCGAAGAAGGGAATTAGAAGTTATTTTTTAATAAAAGCAAAATAAAACTCAAGTTTGGGTTTTTTTTGGAAATAACCACTACCTGATTATTGTCCTCGATGAACTCTATGATGTAGTATGCTTACCTGTTCGGAATACTTGTGTTTCTACTTAAAAATAGGACCCAAAAGGAAATTTTCGCGTTCGAAGAATTATTGTCCGCGACATTGTGACGCGGCCATTTTCGGCCATGTTTGGATTGCATGAGGTGATAGAGCTCTTCAAGAGCTACAACTCACACATTGTGCTTTCTGGAAAACATGCGTTCTAAAAATTTTAAAAATCTTTTTCTAAGAAGAGTCCGAAAATGGCCGCTTCACATTGTCGCGGACAATAATTCTTCGAACGCGAAAATTTCCTTTTGGGTCCTATTTTTTAGTGGAAACACAAGTAATCCGAACGGGTAAGCATACTGCATTATAGAGTTCATCGAGCACACTAATCAGGTAGTGGTTATTTCCAAAAAACCAAACTTGAATTTTATTTTGCTTTTATTCAGAAAATAACTTCTAATTCCCTTTTCAAGCCAAATTTCTTCACATGTAAACCTATTCAAGACATCCTAACAAAGCTGTTCGACTAAAAGGGATGCTTTTTGCCATCCTCTATGCATCGGATATGTGCTGGTGAGTTTCTTTGCTGAAAATGGTTCTTGACAGTGCGTGCACATAACCCCCACCTGCACCTCACCACTGAATTGCACCGTTTGCAGGCTTATAGCTCGGCCGGCAGTCATTCTACAAGCCTGCATTTAGGCTCATTCGAAAGAGCGTGACTTTCTCTACACGATGGTATGCAAAAGAATTGGGTACGAGAAACAACAGAGATTTGGCGGATGGGGTGACAGACGCAGTTTCTGTGGTATGTTAAGGATTTTTCTGCAGAAGTTGAGCAAAGCTCCTTTTGCTACTAGTCCATTCTGGAAGTTCAAAACCGTCAATTTATATGTAATAGATCCATTTCGGAGTTCTATTCTGCCATTGATAAGAGCCTTCACTCCAATCACCTCTAAGGCTGCGCTCTGTCACCCCATCCGCCAAATCTCTGTTATTTTTGAAAGTGAACTCATTTGCATAACATCGTTAGAGAAGGTGACGCTCTTTCGAAGGAGCCTACACGCAGGCTCGTAGAATGACTGCCGGCCGAGCTATAAGCCTGCAAAGCGGTGCAATTCAGTGGTGAGGTGCAGGTGGGGCTATGTGCGCGCACTGTCAAGAGCCATTTTCAGCAAAGAAACTCACCAACACACGTCCGATGCATACAGGATGGCAAAAAGCATCCATTTTGTCGAACAGCTCTGTTAGGATGTCTTGAATAGGTTTACATGTAAAGAAATTTGGCTCGAAGAAGGGAATTAGAAGTTATTTTTTAATAAAAGCAAAATAAAACTCAAGTTTGGGTTTTTTTGGAAATAACCACTACCTGATTATTGTCCTCGATGAACTCTATAATGTAGTATGCTTACCTGTTCGGAATACTTGTGTTTCTACTTAAAAATAGGACCCAAAAGGAAATTTTCGCGTTCGAAGAATTATTGTCCGCGACATTGTGACGCGGCCATTTTCGGCCATGTTTGGATTGCATGAGGTGATAGAGCTCTTCAAGAGCTACAACTCACACATTGTGCTTTCTGGAAAACATGCGTTCTAAAAATTTTAAAAATCTTTTTCTAAGAAGAGTCCGAAAATGGCCGCTTCACATTGTCGCGGACAATAATTCTTCGAACGCGAAAATTTCCTTTTGGGTCCTATTTTTTAGTGGAAACACAAGTAATCCGAACGGGTAAGCATACTGCATTATAGAGTTCATCGAGCACACTAATCAGGTAGTGGTTATTTCCAAAAAACCAAACTTGAATTTTATTTTGCTTTTATTCAAAAAATAACTTCTAATTCCCTTTTTCAAGCCAAATTTCTTCACATGTAAACCTATTCAAGACATCCTAACAAAGCTGTTCGACTAAAAGGGATGCTTTTTGCCATCCTCTATGCATCGGATATGTGCTGGTAAGTTTCTTTGCTGAAAATGGTTCTTGACAGTGCGTGCACATAACCCCCACCTGCACCTCACCACTGAATTGCACCGTTTGCAGGCTTATAGCTCGGCCGGCAGTCATTCTACAAGCCTGCATTTAGGCTCATTCGAAAGAGCGTGACTTTCTCTACACGATGGTATGCAAAAGAATTGGGTACGAGAAACAACAGAGATTTGGCGGATGGGGTGACAGACGCAGTTTCTGTGGTAGTTAAGGATTTTTCTGCAGAAGTTGAGCAAAGCTCCTTTTGCTACTAGTCCATTCTGGAAGTTCAAAACCGTCAATTTATATGTAATAGATCCATTTCGGAGTTCTATTCTGCCATTGATAAGAGCCTTCACTCCAATCACCTCTAAGGCTGCGCTCTGTCACCCCATCCGCCAAATCTCTGTTATTTTTGAAAGTGAACTCATTTGCATAACATCGTTAGAGAAGGTGACGCTCTTTCGAAGGAGCCTACACGCAGGCTCGTAGAATGACTGCCGGCCGAGCTATAAGCCTGCAAAGCGGTGCAATTCAGTGGTGAGGTGCAGGTGGGGCTATGTGCGCGCACTGTCAAGAGCCATTTTCAGCAAAGAAACTCACCAACACACGTCCGATGCATACAGGATGGCAAAAAGCATCCATTTTGTCGAACAGCTCTGTTAGGATGTCTTGAATAGGTTTACATTTAAAGAAATTTGGCTCGAAAAAGGCAATTAGAAGTTATTTTTTGAAAGAAAGCAAAATAAAACTCAAGTTTGGGTTTTTTGGAAATAACCACTACCAGATTATTGTGCTCGATGAGCTCTATAATGTAGTGTGCTTACCTGTTCGAATTACTTGTGTTTCCACTAAAAAATAGGACCCAAAAGGTAATTTTCGCGTTCGAAGAATTATTGCCCGCGACAATGTGACGCGGCCATTTTCGGACTCTTCTTAGAAAAAGATTTTTAAAATTTTTAGAACGCATGTTTTCCAGAAAGCACAATGTGTGGGTTGTAGCTCTTGAAGAGCTCTATCACCTCATGCAATCCAAACATTTTTCATCTTTGTTTTCCATCCGAAAATGAGCGATGAAAAAAGGAAGGCGGCTTGTCCGCATTTTTGGCGGTCACTGTATATCAGCTTTCCCATAACCTCAAGCTTTGGCTTCGAAAAAAGATGGTGTGTCGGCATTGAAAAGCTATTCTTCAAGTTTCGCAAATGTTTATTCAGGTAGAAACACATCACTTGCATGATTTTGTAACGTATGTAGGTTAACTTCAAACTTGAAAAAGGGGTCGAAAATTAGCGAATAGTTCTGTTTAAGGACTCGAATTCTATCTTATTATAGTTAGTGCGGCGATTTTGCTGAGACTGTGAAGTGCTTTCTAAATATTTTTTAGAGACCTTCTTGAATTTTAATACTGCTTAAAGGCAGTGTCCGGGCAAAAAGTCGATTTTGAGATTTTGTGCCTACTTGGGCCTATTTGCTATGCTGAAACCGAAAATCCACATTGGAGAGCGCGAAAACGCCGAAAAAGGGCTCTAATACTGGAGGGAAATCAGCAAGTGGGCGGGGTCTTCCCCACGGTGAATTCACGCTCCCAGCTTCGGGGGCGATCTTTTTGATTTCGGTTTCAAGTCATTCGTTTGCACTTGATCGGTAGTGATGTCAGGGCGGCTAACGGATTCGAGAAATTTCCTCTGGAAGCTGGGAGCGTGAAATCGCACTGGGGAAAGCCTCGCCCACCTGCCGATTTCCCTTCTGTGTTAGAGCTCTTTTTCGGCGTTTTCGCGCTTTCCAATGTGGATTTTCGGATTCAGCATGGCGAATAGGCCCGTATAAGCACAAAATCCTAAAATCGAGTTTTTGCCCGGACACTGCCCTTAACAGCTGGATCTTTGAGTGTTTTTACCAATTAACATAATAGACATTTGTAAGGAATTGTACGGAAGCCTCGTATGTTTCATAAATAACAACGGAATGGTCAGAAGTCCAAATGGCCAATCCATACAAGCTGCATACCATTAGACGCAGCATAAAACAATGACTCTAAAACTGTCTTCCTTATCTGCAGACCACTTTTGTTTATAAAATCATAAGTCGTTAAAGGCCATTATTTTGCTAAGAGATTGTGCGTGTAAAGTGGCCGTACAAAGCCATTCTCGGCTCAGTGTTGGACCAAAACATGCAACTAGGTCACTTGATATGGTATGACCCTACCTAGGGGTGAGCTGAAAGAGCAATAATGTGCTATCGCAGTAGAGCTGCTCATAACTTCGCCTACAAAGGCGCTCTGCAGATATGGAAGTCAGATTTGAAATCAGCATTCTATGCTGCATCGAAAGGTATGCAGCTTATATAGATTGGCCACTTCGACTTCTAACCATTCCCTTAAAGTTGCTAAGAATGCTTGTAGCTGATTTAAAAGAAGGTATTATGATGAATAATTTTGCTGGTCTCAGGAAGCTGCCAAGAGCCAAATAAGCTTTAGTTTGCAGCGTTTTGCATCCAGTCTTTTCATCCATTGACTGACATGTTATCAGCAAACCTTATAATTGTATCCTTCGACCTTTGCGCAGAGGTGATGTCATTATGTTAGTAGCATAAAGCGGCATGCGCCTGCGGCAGCGCATGCCGCTAGGGATGCTAAGAGGGAACCTACAAAACCGTATATATGGTCCTGTTGATTCCTCTTCAAGTTCGAAATGATGGGTGGTCCAAAAGCGATTGAAGGAAGAGTGAATTATCTTGTCAACAGTATCTTCTGCCTAAGCGATAGCTGTTCCTTCCTGCCCAAACCTTTTATAAAGGGGAGAAACAGTAGCATCGAATACACAGGAGCTGTTCACCGTTTAATGGTCTATGAGGTTTGAATTGACCTATGGAAATTGGTAGCATCAATTAAATTCTATCGAATGTAACAGGTTATGAACAGGAGAGAAAAAAAGTTGCTTTATCCACTTGTTATTGGGCTTCTTCGAAGGGTTGATATAAAAATTCCAAAAAAGTTGTGAGACTTGAGCATCTAAAGAAGCATGGATCGCAGATTTTGGTAATTTTCAAGTGCTCATCTGATGTGCTGCAATGAGTTTTCAATCATTAGGAAACGAATAAAATGCTGCATCGAATGCTACCGAGATCCCCCAGAGATCTCGTCTATAAAATGTGGTGCCCCCTTGAATAAAGCGAAATTACTTTTGGCATCACCAAATATAGGTTGGCGAGAGTTTGAACTAGATTCAAACGGCTTTCCAAATTGCGACTTCAAACTCGTGAATTTGTTATTCTAAAATAGAAGAAAGTTTGCGCGCATTAACAGATATTGAAGCGTAGCTTTTTTAGCTAGCCATGCCGAACGAGGCTTTCAAATATGGTGCCAGAGAATTTCGGAGAGTCACTAGCCATAGTTGGAACGAATACTCGTATTCAAATATTTTGTTTGAAAGAAAATAGATAGACATTCTCGAAC
Source organism: Cylicocyclus nassatus (assembly GCA_958299035.1). Taxonomy (NCBI): domain Eukaryota; kingdom Metazoa; phylum Nematoda; class Chromadorea; order Rhabditida; family Strongylidae; genus Cylicocyclus; species Cylicocyclus nassatus. The sequence continues at coordinate 39,571,226 of CATQJL010000001.1, read as the reverse complement.
ATTCGAAAAGTCGAATATTCAAGAATGTTTATTTATTCAATTATTCGAATAGTTCGAATAAATGATACGTGTTTACTCGAATAATTCGTACAATCGACCACTCGGAAAAATGACTTATTCAAATGTTTGAATATTCCAAAAGACTGTTGTTTAAATATTCAATTACCTGAGAAGTTTTGTAAAACAGCTGTTTGAATATTCAGGTATACGTAGAAATAGTAATATTCGAGAATACTGAATTCGAATAATCGAATATTGCATGAGTATTTGAATATTGTGCGAAAATAGTCGAATATCCGATCAAGTCCGATTACTCGAACATCTGGAAGTTCGAATTTTCAAATGTGCACGTATTCGAATATTTGAATTCGAATAATATGGAAATCGAGAATTAATAATATTCGTTCATTCAAAAAATTTTCGGAAATCAATTATTCGATATTCGTTTCGGAAAAAATTTCCCTTCGTTACTCCTCATTTGGCAGTACTGATAATACTGTGGGCTGTGGGTGTCTGTCATACACCATATATCAATGGCCTCATCTGCTTGAACATTCTATAGTATACCACTCTGCAAGGCATCTCAGGCCAATCTTGGCTCCCCATTGTTAGAGTCGCTGTAATTTATAATGCTAAAATTTTTTGAAAACAATGGCCAATCTCTACCATTGCATTCATCTCAAGCCCGTAGTGATGGCTGCAATGTTAGACATTGCATCTCGGCATACAGCTTTTTCTGGAAGTCTCTCCTCTTTCCACCGCTCTTCTTTGCATTCACTTTAGTAACTCCAGCAACTTCTTTCCTTTTACCTGGTAGTATTTTTTTTAACAACGGAGCTTCCGTACCAAGGTCTTGATTCCTTGGTCAAGAAAAAGCGGCTGATCCGATGAGGAGGAATATTCGGTCTAAATACGACACAAGTAGATCAACCTTCGAGTAGAAAACCCCTACAAAGGTAGATCTCCAAATTTTTTGCCTAACTTGCCGTAGTATTGCCGGAGGAGCCAGACTCTGCATATTTGACCGGCGGAGAGGTGGGGATGGCATCACAGTTTCAACCATCTCATCGAGAGTAAGCGCCGATTGCTCAAGAACATTCCAACAACGAAGATGCTCATTTGAAATGACGTTTTTCGATATGGTGTACACTGCCTTGCGGGACATAAAATATTACCCAAATTGGACCGCAATCACACTTATCCGTTTTATTCGTGAAACCTGTAATTAACTGGTTTTCCCCATTGTTCGACGTGAACTTGTCGGCGAACATACCAAGTTGCCCAAAGTCCATTTTAATAAAGAAGTTTGAATATTGGCAAACGTGTATTCCTGATGATGATCTTAATTCAACGAAATTTCTCAAAACGTACATAAACGTCACGAGGCCTCTGCAATCTCCCCTTCATTGATATATGCAACATCTTCAGTGGTTTACGACGCTCTTCCGCCACTTTCAGCCAGCTGTCAGAAGATGTTGTGTTCACTCACTTCATTCGCCGTTCTTAAATATGAAACTTACGGGGAATATGAAGTGTGTAAAATGTACTTACAGGTTTTATTGAATCTTGTAAAGTACATTGCCTTCAGCTTCGCATCAATCGATTCTTAGTTATGATAAAAAATATTGCATTATACTCTTTACTCTTCGAGTACGAAATAATGCTTGCTGGAACCTTGCCACACAAGAAGCAATTCACCATTGTTTTCTGTAGCTAAAAACCATAGTTCCAAATCAGGGCTTTATGAAGTATCCCAGTGAGGACCAGATTCCTGAAGAATATGACTTCTTTTTTTAAGTGGATGAGTTTCAAATCAATATCTCCTTTCTTAGACAATTGACAGTGACGTTCATTGTTTCCAGTAAGTTGGAATAGACGAGACTCAACAAATGTCCATGATATTCAACTTCTGATAAAACACCTAAGTTTTTTTGACCGATGAGCTGATGAGCTGAACAAATACTGTGAGACGATATGTGATTCACTACAGACAGTCAACATCTTCAATTACAATATTTAAAACATCAACTACTCGTGCACTGAAATTGCATCACGCGTAAGGGAATATTGATCAGAGCAATTGATTGATACAGAGCTAATGACCTTGTTCTTTCATCATTCTACCAAATCAGCGGTTCGTTATCGAGTAGGCTTCTCCCTCTTAGGCTGTAACCATTATATTTGGTCTCCCCATAGTACAATCAACTACTTGCAAAGCTTCAAAAAGCGGAGCAGCTATTTCTACAATTAGAGAATGCAACGCAACAACTGCGGGTGCCTTCATACCGCGCCGGCAGCCGCCGCTAGCAGCCCGTAGCAGCCGCCAGCAGCCGCTAGCAGCCCGTAGCAGCCGTCAGCCGCCAGCAGCCCGTAGCAGCCCGTAACAGCTGCCAGCAGCCTATGGCAGCCCATAGCCGCCGCTGGCCGCCTTTGTTATAGAAACAAAATCGTCAAGATCTTACTATATGTGCTCCCGCCTACGCTTTTCATCTTCTACGCTTATTTCCTCTTATTACCGTTAATATGCAGTTTAACTCCCCCACAATATGTGTTCATTGTTCTGTTCCGCACATTGCATCCTGTCGCGCTCACATTCTTTTGCAATCTGTCTTATTTGAAAAGATGAGCGATTATCAAAGCCAGTAGAACTCAACCCGCAAATGAATCCCTGCGAACTTGCGAAATAGTAGAATGCAAGTTAGATATGCATCGATAGCCAAGAAAAAATTGAAGCAAAAGCATACTTAAAAAACAAATTGCACATCTGAACCGGACGCATCCAGAGTCAGAGCGAATTACACCGGAAAGAATCTTATGCGAACTGGTTCAACAGATGACCCTACGGCGAGAAGGTAATGACAACAATGGACACATATATGCTATGCGGTCAAACTGCGTACTGAGGGCAACAAAAGAAAAGCATAGAAGATGAAAAGTGTAGACAGGAGCAATCAAAGTTGTAAAATTGATAAGTTTGCTTATATAACGAAAGCGGCCAGCGGCGGCTGCCGGCGCGGTATGAAGGCACCCTGCGAGAGCGAAGTAACTAACGAGAGTAATTGATCAGAATTTTCTCACCCTAGTGTAAGCGCTGGATCTGCGGTGTAGTACTTTTGTGCAATGCAAATGTTAGCGGGATGATGTTGTATAAATTGCGAAGCGCTTAGCACTGACAACTATCGTTCTATGCAGGGTAGTGGTAAATTTTCGCTATAAAGGGAGTTATCAGTGTTCATTCAATGGAACGTTTATAATCCATATTTTGCACTGTCACTAAGTTGGTAGAGATTCTACCTTAACCAACGCATTCACCGTCTGCATTGCAGGTATCTGGCGCTGCAAACAATAACAAAACAAAAGCAAAGCACTTTTGTTACCGCTAAAGCCTTATGTTGGCCAGCAAGCAAAATTACACACAGGGCTTATCAATTGTAATGTCGTGGGCAGCAGCGTCTCCACTCCTGCGCGGAACTTTGCTCTTCCGCGAACATGCTCTCAATTTATCCAATCGATCGAGGCTCCGCCCTTTCCCACGCTCTCGGTGGGAAAGTGATCGGAGAGCATGTTCACTAAAGAGATCCAGGCGCTGTGGCGGCATTCTCGCAAGCTTTCCGCGAGAATATGCAAAATTCTTCAGGGCCGCATGGTCCTTTGTGAAGGAGCGCACAGCCCGTAGGTAGTTTCCGTCAAGAGAAAGTACCCCAAACTCGGGTAATTAAACCACTGGTGATACCTCTGCCATGTAGAATGTTACCTTCCCTCGGCCGAAATTGCTTAGCAAGAGTCAGAGCGGCGGCTGAAAATTCGGCCGGCGGTTGCTGAAAGGAATTACTTGATAACCGCTCGCAGAAAATTCTGTATTGCTGCCCACTGGCAGAACATGCGACAGCAGAGGAAGTACCGCTCGCTAAAGGTTTGCCCAAGTCCCAAAATTCTGCTGACAGCTTGCAGAAAAGCGCGAATTTGCGGATCGCCTGCCCCCGGCGATTGTCTGAGCGGAATGGCCTCGCGGAAGCAGAGATGCTGGTGCCCCGACACTTCAGTTGATAAGTCCTGTACCTACAAGTGTTTTTCAAGAAAGGTGTACATTTGTTATTCTAAAAACTCTTACAGCAATACAGAAGTGGCTTGAGCCTTTTGATGGTTATCTCATTGATAAGCAAATCATTACAATACAAGAACGCCATTGAAAATTAGCACACGGATAGAAATCGACTCGTTGGAATGAAGATAGCTCGTGTCTGTCAGTGCCTCTAGTCGATACTATTCTAAACAAAACAACACCGAAAGATCTTCAAAGATATTTGAAGATAAGCGTAAATCGAACCTTGCTTGCATGAAACATTTGTTTTGTTGTCTTCAACTTTTGCATTGTCGTCATCTTCATTTGTTTTGTCGTCTTCAGTTTTTGCATTATCGTCATCTTCATTTGTTCTGTTTTCTTCAATTCCTGCGTTGCCGTCATCTTCATTTGTTTTGTTTTCTTCAACTTCGGCGTAGTCGTCCTGTTCATTTGTCCTGTTATCTTCAACTTTTACATTATCGTCATCTTCATATGTTTTGTTGTTTTCTACTTCTGCATTGTCGTCACCTTCATGTGTTTTGTAGTCTTTAAATTTTGTATTGTCGTCATCTTCATTTGTTTTGTTGTCTTCAACTTCTGCATTGTCGCCATCTTCTCCTTCGCTTGAACTCTCGTCTGTAGCTTCTGATGAATCAGAAGCAGCACTATTAGTGACTGATGGTTGTCTTACAGGCGACTCTGGAAGAGCTGCGTGCGCGCAAAAACCATCAGCATGTGCCTTCTTCTTTGCCTCCCTGTCCTTCTTAGACATCAGATCTTCTAGTCTCAAGGACACCGTTTTCATGTAAATCTTTCCCTTCTGATATTCATACGGAATGACTGTTGGTGGAGGAGCACTTCTACCTGTAACGTCTTTTGCAGCAATCACTCCTATTAACAAGGAAGTAAATCGAGCATCATGATAGAAAGAAGTCCAGCGTAGGAAATTTTTGGACGCCATCCTGCAGAATCGACCGTAATAGCGGTCACGCTTGGTCAAGCTGCATGTCAAACCAGCCCACTCGGACCACTTCTTGACGTTTGTTTGCGGACTGTCGAGATATGCGTATAAAAAGGAAGTCAACAGATTTCGCCACATGTTCGAAAACGTGTCATTGGTTGCGACGGCGCGGATGAGGCGGGGCACGCTGGTCATCGTTGATACAACTAACAAGTAACTTGTAACTGACAGGCCAGCCCACTCCCACCTGCTTGCAAACCATTTTTCAGTGGCTCTCCAGTGCGAACGAAATTGAAAAAAAGACTCAGCGACCGGCCAGAACAGTGCGTATCCGTATTATACTTGGGTCCGAATCGAATAGAAATTCGATCATTCGAATAAAACATTCGAATATATTCGATTCGAAAATTCGATATTCGGAGTTTTTCCACTTTCGAATAATATTCGAAACTCGAATAATTGAGTAGACGGGGTTTCGAATAAAATTCGAAACTCGAATAATCAAAAAACAGGATTTCGAATAAAATTCGAAAACTCGAATAATCAAAAAACGAGGATTCGAATAATATTCGAAAACTCGAATAATCGAAAAACGGGTTTTCGAATAGATTTTATTCGAATGTTTTATTCGAATGTTTATTCGAATTCGTATTCGAATGAACTCCGTATCCAAATTATTCGAGTTTGTTGCAGAGCCAACTGTGAGTACTAAGCTCGCTTCGTTTTCGTATTTTTTTTTACAAGACCAGGTAATGCATCTTTTTTGCAACCGTAACGACTTTTGAACTGTATGGAAAGTCGCATTCCTCCGACTGCTTGCGACATTAAAAAAATAAATGAGGATTTTAATTGATGCTTTTTCTATCAATGAGTTACAGATGTCTTCAGATGTAACGCCAGCTCACCACTGATGTATAGCGTGTGCAAGCCTTATTTTTAAATTTCAGCTCCAACCAATTTCATTTGCTGCTACTCTGCTAAACTGCCCTTGAAATGTAGTGGACGCCGATTGATTTTATCGATTTTTGGGAAACTTTGAGCTACGGGGCTGGGAGTTGGTACAGGGGGGTAAGTGAGGGTGCTGATTATGAGCTACGGAGCTGGGAGTTGGTACAGGGGGGGGGATAAGTGAGGGTGCTGATTATGAACAAAACTTTTGTATATCGATTTTATCGATTTTTGGGAAACTTTGAGCTACGGAGCTGGGAGTTGGTACAGGGGGGTAAGTGAGTGTGCTGATTATGAATAAAATTTTTGTTTATCGATTTTATCGATTTCTGGGGAGCTTTGAGCTACGGAGCTGGGACTTGGTACAGGGGGGGGGGGTAAGTGAGAGTGCTGATATAAACAAAATTTTTGTTTATCGATTTCACCGATTTCTGGAAAAGCTTGAGCTAGGAGTTGGTGTAGGGATATGAGGGTGCTGATTATGAATGAATCGGTTTTAGCCAGAAATGTCAGCAAGTTTTAGATATGTTGCAGTAGTTATTCGAAAAATCATTCGAATATCTATTCGATATTCGACTCCCAATGTTCGAATATATTCGATATTCATTCATTCGATATTTTTGATTTTCCGAATTTATTCGAAATTCATTCATTCGAGTTTTTTTAATTTTCGAATTTATTCGATATTCGTTTATTCGGGTTTTTTTCATTTTCGAATTTATTCGATATTCGTTTATTCGAAATTTTTCATTTTCGAATTTATTCGATATTCATTCATTCGATGGAAAATTTTCGAATTACCCAAGTATAATCCGTATGCCTGTAACTCGGACTTCAAAAACTCGAATCCGTCCTCTGTCATTGGTGGCAAATTGGTTAATTTTGACCATGTTCCGATTTCGGTGTAGTTCTTTGTGTAGTGACTGTACACGTCTTCAGCCAATTGAGGAATAAGTCGAAAGGTGTACGCGGCCAACAGTAATGCTGCATCCCAATTGCCTGTAAAGATTTCGGATACTGTACTGATAATTATGTGTGATTGTTGCGCCTTAAGTGAAGGGTAAAGCTCGCTTAAGATAGCCTGCAAGGCAACTTCTGTCGTCTCCCACTTTATGGCCGCAAGCTTCGCCAGTAAATGCATTGCGGAGCTCCAGAGCGGAGACTTAGAAAACTCTAGCTTTTCTCTCATCATTTGATGCATGGATCCTGCCTGTACAATATCAGCCTGTTCAATTACATCTCGACCCAAAAGTAGTCCGTCCTGTGGATCGTACGCTAGGTTGGCTGTAGTGGTAACATACAGCCACCAAGATGCCGCTGGCAAGCGCGGGTTGATTTTGTAATTTCCTGTAACCACGAGCATAACAGCTACCGTTGCCTTCAGAGTCTGGACAACGTCGTCTAATTCCCTTTCTACGCGTATCTTCCGTGCGGTAGGTATCGGCTTCACGTCAAATTCGATGTCCCATTCCGACATTATAGGTGATGGCTGCACTGCTTGTTTGTTATAGGCAAACGTTCCCTCGGTATTAGCACTGTAAACGGTAGCTTGAACAATGTTGAAAATGTATTTGTGCTCAGCAGCAACACGTGCGTGTTCGAGCGTGAACCACAGTGGCGTGTCAGTAGTGTTTACAAAGGTGCATTTTTCGCTACTCGTGCCTTGGTCCTGTAACATGTCAGTCATCAGTGTATAAGGAAAGCAGAGATCTTAACCAAAACTAAAGTCCTAATAATGATCAAGTTAAGCTTTACAGATTTCGAACGAAGTCATCTTACCGCAGTCGTAATCTCGATAACTCACCTTTGCACGCACTTTTGGCATCTCTTATGATTGCGAAAGCACCCTAAACTTGTGAGGCTAAGCAAATCATTCCCATTACTAAAATATCGACATGCTTGTTGGTACCGCTATATCGTGAGAAAATCAGAAAGATGGATAACATAGAAATCGAAATATACGTAGAGAGAAAGTTGCATGCGTTATATTCAAGCAGGTCAACTACAGCATGAAAGATGCGCCACCACGGGAACGCGTCACCATTCCCAACGTAGGGGCTGCTTTATGCTTCCTTTTTTGTCTCTTATTGCCGACTGACCGCAGCAGACTGCAGCAGACCGCATTGAAAAACGAACATGCTACGGCCGCAGCGGCATTAGCATGTTTGAGTAAAACAAAAGGAAATTTTACTGGAAAAGAAAAAATTGAAACTTTTAATTTTCCTAGACGTCATTTGAAGTCTCCTAGTCGTGATCGAGGTCATCCTTTTTTTGAGTGAATATGTGCGGCCGCTGCAGTCAGCTGCAGTCTGCTGCGGTCAATGCGGTGGTGTGAAAAGCCTATATCGTAGCGCTGACCGCACTGATCGAACTAACCGAAATAACTGCGTTACCATTTTGCCTGTAATGACTGCGGCAGCCGCTGCAACAGTGCCGCCTGAATGTAAACGAAGAAGAGTGGTAGCAGAAATCTCACAACACTTCAGAATACAACTGAGAAAGTCTATCTTCGTATTTACCATTCAAAAGATTTTCGCCTTGCTTTTTGTCGCTGTGTTCAATAATGATCTAAATTCTTAGCTTATTATCCAAGTGGTATTCTTGCACGATACACAGGGTGCCCCAAAAGGAAGTACACACTTTTCAATCGTTAATATCTCTCTTCCCATAGTGTCTTTTTTTGCCACTCAAGTACTGTTATGTAGAGGAAGCTTCAACTTAGATCTTCAATATCGCGCGAATCACCGATCGCTCTCCATTACTGTAGGATTACTGTAGGAACTTCGACAAGGATTTTAGGCCAGGGAAGACATATTCTGCCTCGGAACAAAACCAAACAAGCTAAAAACTCTTACACTATGGTAATGGAAGCCGCTGATTTCGAATATGAAACTTTCTCTTTACTGTGATGCTTCTTTCCAAAGTTATTCCAGGTAAAGCGTAATAACCGGATTCTCAGTGTTTATCAGAAATGTGGTTACACCCTCAAAAGAGCTGAAAACACCTGTAAAAAGCTGTGTAGTGTAATCAGCGTGCGCGAAAACCCCAGAACGCGAATTTTCACACTTTTTGAAAATTTTTTTCTCAGATGGCATATTTTACGATGATTCCACATGCCGGAAGTTCTTGCTGTAATCCTACAGTAACGAAGAGAGATCGGTGACTCGATCGATGCCATAAATCTAAATTGAAGCTTTCTCTACAGAACGGCACTTGAATGACAAAAAAGACCTATTGGAAAGAGAGATATTGACGATTGAAAAGTGTGTACTTACTTTTGGAACACCCTGTATATTTGAGTAGATGTGCTATGTTTGCTGTCTTTCTTTGTCAAATACTAGGCTGCTACATAATTTTTGTCCGTTTTGCAACTTTTAATTTGATGTTAGGTTGTCCCGAAAGTTCTACCGTTTCATTTTTGAAAATTTGCACCTTTTCGTTATCACGACGGATTTACTTCCATTTGACTTTGTTGAAAAGAAAATCCTTTTTTGTAAATGCTTCATGATTTCCTACTATACAATCATAGCATTGATGAAAATGAAAGAGAAGAAAACTATTCAGGCTTCCACCATTTCGAGTTTGATCTCCTAAAATCGGGATCGTTGTGAAAAAACTGGATTCGTACATCATAAGCTGGAACCGCCAGTAAATAGGTATAATGACCTGCTTTTGCAAAAGAAGAAAATTTGTACCGTTCAGAAGTTTCTAAGAGAAGTAATGAATTTTGAGTTTTTGATAGAAAAGTCAAAGTTAGTTGATTTGTCATTTTCTTGAAAATCATAACTTTTCATATTTCAGCTTCAAACAGTAAGTTATAGAATTTACATACCGATGATTTCAGGTTTCTTCGCAACGTTCCAGATTTTTCGCAACCTGACTTGTATGACCAAAGTTTGAAAGATCTTGTTCTAAAATTTTTCTCCTGAGCGTGTAGCACCCCATCAAGGTATGCTCACAAAAAGGAAAACTTCCCTTTTCAAAAAATTACAAAAAAGCAAATCCTTTGAGACAGCAAAAGTTGCAGATTTTCAAAATGAAACGACAGAAGTTTCGACAATTTTTCGACAAGATTGAGCAAAACTTAGTTTTGGCTATCAAATAATTAGTTCAATGCCTATGAAGAGCATTACTGGAGAGGAGACCAGGAGTTCAAAAATTTGCATCGTTTCCTTCATACGTGTTTTTTTTGACAATGATAATGCTTTCTTGTAAAGACTTGCAAGCTCAAATTATGTTGGCTCGAAAGTTCTCGGACATTTTCAGACGAGATCTGCTATTTCTCAAAACTTAATGCATATACATCCGGCAGCGGTAACATTCGATAGAGCAAAGCAAGCTCTACAAGATGTATGCAAAAATTCGCACCAGCTTCGACCCACCGTAGGTTTTCATCCAGAATCTGAGTCGTACTGAAGGCTTCAAAAAGTGGGAAAAATTCACATCTTTGTTCATATGAATCCTATGGATCTCCAAGCTGCTCATGCAAATTGCGCACCACATCAAACTCTCATGGGTACCGTTTCTGTTTTCCTCCTCTAGAAATCGAAAAAGCGAAAGTTTTCATGCTTATACAAAAAGGAAGCTACGCAGTTTATACTTGTGTTATTGTATAGTATTAGGTTGAACAAAGTTCTTTCGCACCAAATTCAAAAATTCTTAACTTCTAAAATTTCCAACCGATTTGACTACCTTTATTTTTGTATGGAAGAGCAAGTCATGCTCTTTATAATGACTACTTAGCTGCTTACTAATAGTCATCTTTTGCATAGGTAAGAGCGATAGAACAAAATTAGTCAAAATTCGGATTTTCTGTGTAGGGTCATAAAAAACCAAAACCTGCAGAAAATCAGAGCAGTCGGTATTGTAGGTTATTTCACCAGCTCTTTCTAACAGTGCAAAGTTTGCGCCGATTGAGCGTCTCTATGAAAAGTTATGATTTCCCTGAAAAATGAAAAAATAAATCAAATTCGCCATTTTCTATTGTGCTCGAAATTCGTAACTTTTCATAGAAACGCTCAATTGGCGCAAACTTTGCATTGTTAGAAAGAGCTGGTAAAATAACCTACAATACCGACTGCTCCGATTTTTACTGCAGGTTTCAGATTTTTTATGACCTTACACAGAAAATCCGAATTTTGATTAATTTTGTTCTATCGCTCCCATCTATGCAAAAGATGACCATTAGTAAGCAGCTAAGATGTCATTATAAAGAGCATGACTTGCTCTTTATAATGCCAGCGAATAGCGAAAATTACCAAACTGAGCTCCCTTCATTTGGGTGATCCATATCAAAATCAATAGTTTTCGAAAACTGGGGCTTGCGGAAAGCTAAGATACTGTTATACTTCTAAGGGCTTGTAGTACACAATTACATGGGTAGAAACAGCACAGTTTCGTTTTTGCATGAGCATGAAAATTTACGTTTTCTTATTTTCTAGTTGAGAAAAAAATACAGCAGTGATACATATGGGTGCCAGATGTGGCGTGCAATTCGCATGAGCAACGTGGAGATCCGTAGGATTTATTCGAACGAAGACATGGATTTTTCCCATTTTTTGAGCCTTCAGTATGACTCAGGTTCTGGATGCAAACCTACGGTCGAAGCTAATGCAAACTTTAGCATACCATCTTGTAGAGCTTGCCTTGCTCTATCGAATGGTATCTCTGTTGGATGTACGTGCATTAAGTTGCGAGAAATAGCAGATCTTGTTTGAAAATGTCCGTGAACATTCTAGACAACCTAGTAGGCCTTTCCGAAGGTTCTTTGCATTTTTACATTTAAGAAAACACGTGGAACAAAGATAGGCAAGAGCAATCACTATTCGACGCGATTTTGTTTCCTCTTTCAAGCAGTCAAACTCCTGTGATGTTTGTGTTTACTCCTGTGATAATTGTCGCCATTTCAAGCCCACAGTTTTCAATATATCAATTTTGCTCATTTTCCAGGTTCCTTATAAAATTCTGAAAAAGTTTTGATAACATACAGATAACTTGAACAAAGTGTAGTACAATGCAATCCTCTGGCACTTGTAGCCGTCTTCTCAAAATTTTTACAACAATATTTCTAATGCTGTCATATTTTATTTTTGGTGATTTTAAAACGCATCGAAGGGCGCAAAACTAACAAGAGCTTTTAGTGCTGCCTAATCAAATGGAATTTATAGCATACTGAAGGACATAAAATGCTGATTCCAAGCTTGCCTTCCACATCTGCAGACCGTTAGTGTTATGAGCGTTTTTGGAAGCCAAAAATTGAATGTGCATTTTGAACAAAATGAGTTGCTAAAATCTTACTGGCCTCCAAATAATGCAACCAAGTGTGATATAATTTTTATTTTGGCGTATTTTTTGAACAAAATGCTCTGATGATTATCACTGCTCCATTGAAGAGCTAGAAAAAGTATTACGGCTGTTTTTGTTCTACTTGCACATTCATTTCTTGCTCAATTAAGCGCTCATAACCCTCGTCAGACGCTCTGCAAATAAGTTTGAAATCAGTATTTTATGCCCTTCAATATAGTATACATTACATCTAAAAAGGCCACTTCAACTAACCATGCTTCCCTTGTAAGATGGCATTCAATGCAGCTTTTTCCCACTTTCTGCTAGACGTTTTTCTCCCCAACTCGTGCACTCTGTGGCAAAAAAATTATCACAGATCTTGATTTGTTCTCTCTTCGAGAGATATCTCCGTTGCGAAATTTGTTATTACGAAGCGGTAAGCGCTCATTTGTTAGTTCGTGAAAGCTTGAAACGCTGACTCCAACTCTGCTTTCCCTATCTGCAGAGCCCTATTGGGTAGGCGAAAAAATGAAGAAACTGCTGCGATAAAACCAAAATCGGACTCTTTAGATGTCAAATAAAGAAATGGAAAGTATGGGCATAATAAGCGAAAGGAGTTCATTGTACAAAGCGTCCTGAGACTTGTCATTGTTTTGTTTGAGGCCTATAGAGGTTGTGCCTATATTGTTCTAACAAGCTTCAACTTAGCTTCCCGCGATTTAGATGCATCCGGAATGGGGTTGCACAAGTACAGCCATTAACATTATCATTACTTATAATAACAGGCTGTTTGCGTGTTTTTGTGTGTGTAATTCTGTCTGTCCGTTCAAATTTTGCTTAAACATATGGTTTCAGCATGTGAGCTCACAATGCAAAAGCACAAGCGAAACCAATGCGCGGATTCTTGGAAACTCGTGCGTCAAACTGTTCCACACATACTTTGAACCGCCAAACCGGGTTCTCATACAAGCTTTTTGCCAAGTTATTGCTTTGTTTGGCATGTGAATTCGAAAAGTATCAGTTTTGAGTTACAAAACAATTCAAAAGTTTACTCTCATGCGACAACGTAGCCAAAAAAGTGGCAGCTGCTCATGTCTTCAATATTCTATGTTTCTACTCAATGAACTGAGGAGATCTTTCTTCAAAGATGTAGCTCTTGATAGTGGGAGGCGGTCAAGAGGCGAGATTTCTGTGACTGTCAACAATTTAAAACCTCAGTTTGGTGTTATGCGGGATCTTTAAAAAGTACTAGATAAAGTGCATAGCTTACTAATTGTCTGAAATTACCACTTACTGAGTTTGGTGGCATTTGCTGGGACCGAAATACATATTTGCGAATTTGCACTCAACTGCATTTTCATGGGGTTTTGATCTCAAAATTGCTGTTTTGAATCAGTTTAAGGTGTTAAGGCTGAACAACCCATGCAACTATTTAATATATCTCCTTCTAAAATTTGAATAAATTTAGAAAGTTATAAAACACTTATTATGTACTGTTTGGTATCCAACTGGCAATAATAATTGCGCCTCTTAACATACACCCCTTGATAATTATTCTTTATGGTGTCCAACTCTTAGGTGGTTAATAAAATAAAATTGCAGTAAATTTTCTGAAAAGTAGTTAATAAAATTGCAGTAGACTTGCTGAAAATGCACTTAATGCAAATACAAAATGCAAAATATGCACGTAAACCCTATTTAAAGGCAGTCTCAGGGTAAAAGGTCGATTTTGCAATTTTGTGCTTACCCGGGCCCATCCGCTACGCTGGATCCGAAAATCAACACGAGAGCGCAAAAACGGCGAAAAAGGGCTCTAACCAGGAGGGAAATCAGCAGGTGGGCGGAGTCTTCCCCATTGGGAGTTCACGCTCCCAGCTCCAGGTACGATATTCTCACTTCCGCTAACTGCCCTAACATCGCCACCTGCTATGTGCGAACGCGTGACTTGAAACCGGAACAGAGAAGATCTCCGGAAGCTGGGAGCGTGAATTCACAGGGGAAGACTCCGCCATCTGCTGGTTTCTCTTCTGCGTTAGAGCCCTTTTTCTCCGTTTTTGCGCTCTCCAATGTGGATCTTCGGATTCAGCATAGCGAATAGGCGCGGTTAAGCACATAATCCCAATATCGACTTTTTGGCCGGACACCGCCTTTACATTGGCAAATTGCAAAAACGTGATTCTCTCAGGCGTTTACGCTGATTTGGTTACAGTCACTGTTCTCTTTTTGCATTCAGGCTGCAATTGTTGCTGCGGCTCTGCAGTCAGCGTAGTCAAAATGACTAGTGCGGTGAGTTTTAGTTTGATCAGTTTGATCGGTAGGGTCAATGCTGCAGTACAAAACAACCCTATGCCAAATGTCTTTCACAAAGAAGACCACTTGAAGGGGCGGCAACCATTGGATTATGTGTTTAGCCGTTGAATGTGTCATGATCATGCTGGGTATGCTTACAATGAACATTTACGTCGTAAGTCCTGTTAAAGTTTTTTTTCATTCACCAGCTCTACGAAGGCACTCGACTAATTCGTCAGCAGGGGCAAAGCAAGTAGAGTAAAACAGACAAATTAAGTTTCTCAAAGTTTTCCAAGAAATCAGGATGTAGTGCAGATTGTGGCAACAACTTGACTACTGGTGTTTTGGTTTTGTCTGCATTGGACGTCTAGGTACTCTAGTACAGTAAAGTTGGACTCATATTGTTTACCAATTAAGAATATTATTAATCGCTCTTCCTTACTAAAAGGCAATCGGAAGTCGTTGGCTTTGAATATGAGGTTTCCATCTCACATTATTTTTCAAAAGCTACACCAAATATGGAGTAAAAGCTGTTTTAATGTGCCTTCATTATGTCATTTAACCTGGCGAAAACTTCGTAATGACTTTTGGCTACAGCTTTACGTTCCAAAAGCTTTCTTAGATAATACTTATCGGGTTGTGGAAAGCGTGTTATAACCTAAAATAGGTATAAAAACAAAAGAAGATTGTCGAACATGAATTAAGATAGAAGGTAATTCTCATGAGTTGACATACTTGTAAAGCAATAATTTAGACTATTGCATTGTTAGGCGATATGTGCAGAACCACGACAAAGTACAACATTCACCTTGCAAGCGACATTTCACCACTTTTATACCAGCAAATCCGGCAGGCTCATAACTGGCAGTTTCAAATATAACCATGGTGGGCGCAAGTTGAGTGACAGCTACAAGCATCTGACTGCCAGTCAGCATCATACAACGATCTCTTCAAAACTGCCCATTACATTAAAGATCTCATCAGAAGGAGCTCTCGTGATATAGTCCTTTCTCAAAATGCTCACTAAGCTAGTGCTAGTTGGTGCTAAAATATCAAATTGTGGGTATTAGCCACGCATTACATGCTTGCTTAAGAGACCGTTCACCACTCCAAGCCCACAAGGGAGAACATGATCTGTGAGCTCAAAGATAAATTTCGCAAGCTAGGTATTTTAAATTAACGTCTAAAAAAATGAAGACGTGATTTTGCCACGCACAAGATGTGTGAGTGTTTACAGTTGTATCGCAATGAAAACTAGTCTAATTATCTTTTTTTCAACGAAATCTGCTCTTAGTAAGGCTCACACACCAAAACACTGGCAGATAAAAGATGAACGCCTCAAAATAGCAGGGTTGATGCGCAAGGAATCTCTATTCAAAAGAAACAATGAAAAACTCGCTGCCGCTTACCAGTCTACTGATAATGAGACGACTTTTGCAGCAAATTCTTTCCGAAGCTTCTAAGATCTCCATTTGCAGGCAAGGATATGGGGTGTTTTAGAGCTTACTCCTAGTCTGCACTTGTCTAACTTTAACCCCCGACAGCTACAAAATTTGGCATGATTAGTATTAGGTTGTTGCAAAAATAATGTCCGTTTTGCAAATTTTGACTTTGAAAGGCTATAACTTCGTTCAGTCTTCATGTTTTTGAATGCAGTTAAGACCTTTAGAAAGAGCAAACCTTTTGTAACTTAGCGCGCACCTGCTCATACTGATATCACATACGGGAAGAAAACCATGCGTCAGAAAACTGAAAGATTTTCTTTTGAAAACCTCGTCTTCAAGAGCTTACAGCTCCCTTCAAGCTTTGTCCCTAAGACTGCTAATCAGCTTATTATGTAGCCGCAGGCCAGTAGTATACGTGTGTGTAGAAAGAACTCCAACAAAGGAGTTGTGCGAAAAGAAAAGATAAAAATTCAAAAATGTTCACTTTTTTGAGCCTATTTATTGTAGGCTTGTAAGTGCCAGATTATGAAAATTTGGGGTTCTTCGCGCACTGAGTACCTAAGTTTTTCTTCAAATATTGTAGTTAAGGTGTGCTAATCTCAAGCTTACACAAATGGACGAAGCTTTGGCGATCGCCTTAATCATGAGAAATTGCTGGACCCATAGAATGCCAGCAGCGACTGTCTATTTCGAAGCGTCAATTTCTCAGTCCCGATATCTCCAAAAGTTTACATAAACACGCAGTAGGTAAACAATCTTCATCCAATACATCTGCTATGTTTTCAGAAGAATTCGTTTATTTGCTCCTGAATTGTAGTCAAGAGAGTGAAAGCTATGAAATTCTGATCTTGAGTGCCGATGAGAAAAATGCTGGTGAAGTTCTCACAGATGAGGATAGCAGCTTAATTCCACCACTGCTAGAAAGTACATGAAGAGAGCTTTTCAATGATATGCAGATGCTACTTTGAAAAAGAAAGTTTGATGGAAAAAAAGTTGTTCGAAATGTAGGCCTAGAAAAACGGACATTATTTTTGCAACAACCAATACAATCTTATATTGACTGCTAACGATATCCAAGGTTGAGGATTTGAGCGGCGTTTCTGCATCTCCTCTCACATTTCCGCATCTCCATCCTCTACTTTCACCACTTCGATGCAAATTAACAGCTTATAGAGCCAGATGCAAATGAGAAACGTATATTAGCGCTTACCTATAGTCTTGCGCTCAAAAGTAAGCGATCATCTAGAGTAAATACCCAAAATTATTCAAATTACTCCCCGCTGTCGACTCGATTCCGTTCCCCGCAAATTGCAATCTACTGACAATCCAAACATAATTCTTTCTCTTTCAATCATATAGTAGAAGACAATGCAGAGTACTGATCAGAAGAGTGTAGTATGTTATAAGTAGATTTTTGTCCGGGAGAGCCCAAGAGACTCAACACTTCGCTTCTGGAAACTCTAAACAAGATTCTCGCTCGACGGAAGATTTACCATGATGACATTGCAATTTCTCTTCTCAACGACGAGATATTCTTGTAAGCGAGTGTGATGTTTACATCTATCAATTTTGAAGTAAAGCGCTCAGTGTACCTTTCTCCACTAAGGTTTGGTTACGCTCTACCTACAACCAGTACCATCATCATTTGCAATGACAGAGATTTGTCATGAACAGCATTTTGTAGGCGCTGTCTACTACATATAGTGTAAGA
The DNA here is from genome assembly GCA_958299035.1 of Cylicocyclus nassatus. Taxonomy (NCBI): domain Eukaryota; kingdom Metazoa; phylum Nematoda; class Chromadorea; order Rhabditida; family Strongylidae; genus Cylicocyclus; species Cylicocyclus nassatus. Next base: position 39,553,524 of record CATQJL010000001.1, on the reverse strand, counting down.
TCATTCATTGCCACCGATCATTGGCTATAAACACGCAGTTTGATCTTGTAACTATTTAAGCACAATTCTAAGTACTACAGAATGCCAAAATATCGTAAAAACAGCAAGTCTGTCCACTGGATTGTACACTTATAAGCATGACGACTTGTAGCAGGGGTATTTCAGAACTGTTGTGCCTTGGAGATTCTTAAGATTTCAAAGGCACTGGCCCCTTTGTCTGATCGACATCATCAAATGGGAAGAATGGGTGACCGAAAGCACTGTAAGTATGCACGTCTAAATTTGTTTTACAACCTTCGATTCTTCTACTCACAAGTTCCAAGTGCTAAACCTCAATCTAGTTTTTACTGAAGCAAGCTTCTGCATATCCACAGGACTGAGACGGAAGTCGAAAATGTTGATGTTTTCTTTTGCACTGAAATTACAAACAATCTGATTGGCTTGATGTGAGTTGATCGACTGAAATTTGTTGCGTTGTCAAAACAAAGCTTTACAAAAAAAAACAAATGAAAAAGCCATTCCTCTTACCGTTCAGGCTTGATAGCTTTCGGAATGACAGCAACGCCTTGTTGGACAAGAAAGCGCAACAGTATTTGAGCTGCAGTCTTGTTATATTTATTAGCAAGTTCCTTTACAATGGGTTCCTTCAGTGGTTCCTCTGCTGGCCACTTCACATTCGGCATCGCTAACTAAAATGCAAAGTCTGCATGCTGTTTAAACAAATTCTGAGCCAAACGTTGAGTTGAAAATAAATATATCAAAATAATGGCGGAAATTAGCATCTATCGACAGTTGACACTTATGAGACGTTGCGCGTCTTCTTTAGTGATTGCATCAGATCGATCTTTTTTTTAAAGTTTACCAGGCGGCTTGATTCATGCGCACACGAAAACTTGTTGTTTAAATGCGTATTGGTCAGCCTCTTTCGTGTAAATTTGAAAAACCTCACCCTTGCCCCTGACGAACCTAAGGGGGCATAAGCCGTAACGGTGACGTTTTGTTCCCTGCAAAATTCCAGGAGGTCCAATTGTGGCAAATAGATATGACATTCGACCTAAAACTATAACAGGTGTTGGTAAGCGCGTGCGTTATACTCCGTGGGAAGTACGCGCCAAAAATAGGCCTCCGTCTCAAGGTGGAATTACAGTTTCGTTGCAGTGAGTCGCAAAAGTCTCACTCCTTTTTCGGGCCGCCTTATAACACTTTCTATAAAATCAGTCATCTTCACCTTGAAAATAGACTGTGAGCATCGTTGTTAGCTGCTGAACAAAAAGTTCAACTAACGATAAGTCTATTGCACACCAATGCATACTCAGTGGGAAGCTTTCATGAGTGAAACAATACTTTATGAAAAGGTGTATTTTTGGGATGCAAAAAAACATCGAAAATCTTTGTGGACGAGCTATGTACCTTTTTCACGAGACGTCAAAATTGAGCTTAACTTTTTATAAAACAAGTCGTTCGCACAATTTTATGAATCGTGCTACTTATAAGATTCGCGATGCATTGGCTTGTAAGATTGTCGATGCGGAGAGAATTAGAATCGCTGTAGCATTACGGGCTTCAGGTGATATTCGTTCTTGTATGTTTACCGAAATTTGGCTAAAACTCATTGCACATGCCTGCTAATATTTCTGTAGCAGAGGGGTGATATTTTTGTTGTCGTCAGCAAGCAGTGTGAGTCTTCTAAACGCTTCATAATCAATACCAAAATTTTCGAAGCTTTTAGACATTGACGAAACTCACAACGTTGGTACCACGCGAAAGAGCACAGCCGAAAATGGTATATGATCCATAAAAATAAAAATCGATGTCGATCTCACAATCAGGAGTGTTTTTAGCTAATAAGAGCGTCAAATAACATTATCTATCGAAAGAACTCATTTTATCGTATAGCCTTGGCAGAAAAGCTAATAAGAGTGATTGAACCACAGAAAAACAGATGTTTTTGGCGCGCAGTGATCTGGAAGCATTTAAGATTAATCCGAAGAAGTAACGCTCCCCTTTTTGAACTGCACATGGTTTAGTGTGTAGCATATATTTCAGAGTGTTAATGTAGCTCTACAAAAAATTTGCCGAAAGATTGCAGTCTGAATGAAAATGGACCTCTGTTTGCGGTGTTTGTATAATTATGAACCGCTACAAATTCGCATTAGGAGCGAAAACACCCCTTAGATTGACATCCATTTCCATTCTTGTGGAGCGTATACCGTTTCGCCTGTGCCCTTCCACGTGGTACTGGCTTTTTGAGTTAATTCTAAGAAGTTCAGAAACTTCTAAAATTTGGGATGTTCGTATAATTATGAACCGCACTGCATTACAAAGCCAATCTTACTTGTGAATTATCTAATCTGTAATTTTACGGGCCTGACACGGGCGCTGGCGTGGATAAGCTGTATTTGCTTAGCATTGAAGTTTGACAATCCTAAGGCCTGAAATAATCACAAGTTTAAAACGAAAATATTAGGGTGGTCCAAAAGTAATGAGGCACCTATAGAATAAATGCCGTTTTCCAATTTCGAAAAATCAGATGGATGTCCAAGTTTCAGAATGTGCTAGTAAATATCAACTTTATGATTGAGGTTTATAGCTGGGTACTATCGCATGACGTCATTTTTATAAGTGCTCAAAAATTAAAGCCCGTTACTTCAGATAAGTTTAAGCATTGAACAGTACCGCTGCAGTAAAATAAGTGAGACTCTCAAAATATTTGTGCCACAATGGGTGAGCGGATCAAATCTACGATAGCCTGGTGATCCAAACGCTAGAAAAGGTATATCATGGAGTATGAACCTCTTGATCCACTTGATCCGCCTGATGCGCTTTGTGCAAAATGCGCGCTCACTACTTTGTCATTTGTCAGTTAGTCATTTAGAGTCGGCTACAGCGAATTTGCGTAATCATACAAAACCCCTTTTTTACCCACGTGGCGCCAAAGACAAACTAATGAGCGCGCGTTTTGCACGAAACGGATCAAGCGGATTAAGGAGATCAAGCATGGCGCTTCCCTCAGGAGACGCAATATATATTTGTAATGAGTAATGAGAAGAATCACACGTTAGAATCACAGGTTCTTAGGCTTAATGGCAACTTTTAGTTTGGTGACACGCTATGCTGTGAGCCTTGAGTGAAGTAAAGATTATCGATTTGCACAGCCCATCAAGAGTTCTTCAACGTGAAAAATTAGAGGGCGCAATGTATTTTCTGTGTATTTCCGCAAAATCTGCATGCTTGATAGAGAAGGCAGGTAAACGTGCAATCTCCCTCCTCATCAAAAGAACAGATCGGTCTTAGAAGCAAACTAAATGCTATTTAAGATTTGCTGAATTTATCTCTACTACCGTTATCACATCTGCAATTCCACTTGAACTTCAATCTGCCCGATATACACTGTGTGAGTTAAAATGTAGGCTAAACAAAAACATTGCAAAAGCAGATGAATGCTATCAGCGGAGCAAACGAATTTGCGGGAATTATCCTACAAGTTACCTTACTGTTTGCTACATTGTTGCTGTTCTTGAAGAATGCGTTGTTGATATGTCGAGAGAATACTTGTGACTGTACATTTTGGTTTTCGTTAGACGGGAAAAAACGTTAAGTAAAGGCATATCTTTTAATATCTCTATAAGATGCTGCTAGAGGAGGAAGGAAGGAACGAGAGGCACTTTAGGTATGTGTGTAAGGAGGGATATTAACGGAAAAGCGTAAAAGAGTCACAAATTGAAATGACAGTAAAAGGTCTATTAGGTGGCAGCTTTATTCAATCGAATTAACTTCAACTTGGCGTTTTAACTTTACTATGCAAAAATTGGCGACACGGCAATCCTACTTGCACCACCGCTATATGCGATTGGAAGCCTCATTATTCACAATAAGAATAGTCTATCCGAAAAATTTAGAGATTGGGCATACATTGTTCCTAAATCACAATTTTCAATCCCCTGACCGATCTAGATGTCATCACTTTTGAAGAGAAGACCAGGCAGCATGATAAACTGCAGCAGCAGAAGCTCGTCAGCAGCTCAGATGGGGGGACTGGATGCTTTCTACATTGAAAAGAGAACTTCTACGAACGGCGAGTAAACGATAATGGGACGTCATTGAAAAATGAAGTTGCGGAGTTCCAAAGCACCGTCCACCCTAAGTTAGGGGTCTTGAGCTTTTGGTAGCGTATGATAGTAGGGCCCCTTATCAAGCCAATGCCGAAGTCGTAACGCAAAACGTCGCTTCGGAAGCAAGAAAACCGCTTCGGAACAAGAAGATGCACGAGGACCCCCAACAGCACTGCCCTCCCCATCCAAGTCCGCCTATCCGCGCTCAGCCAATCACCGTTTCGGAAATCCGGCTTGCGTGTACTCCGAATGAGGATTGTCGGGGTTTTCGCGGTTTTTCGACCTCGTATTCGGAATCAGAGACCTGCAAAGGCCCCGGAGCGATCAAAACATGGAAGTCGAGAATCTGAGTGAGATTATGTTGTAGAACATCCTGAAGGGCATAAAGCGCTGATTCTCTGTTTCTATATCTTTGAGGTATTTCTGCACGGGGAGTCGTGAGCGTTTGTTGTAGCAAAAAATTAGATGTGTTGTAAGATAAAAGTATTCGTAACAACTTTTCTAAGGCTCAAAGATAAGAGTAAAGATTTCAGAGCACTATAAAGGATATTCGTCGACGACTGCCCCGTTTAGTGCATTTACACCACCGCAGGCGTGCCTCGGGGCCTTTCCAGCTTGACAGTACGCTGCAGCGCGCCGCGACTTCATATCTTGCAGTAACACTGTCCTTTAGCCTCTTTTATTGATTCAAGTATTTCGCATCGTTTTTTCTTCTTATTTTTCATTTCAGGCAATCAACCGTTCTATGCCTACGTGAGACCATCGTCGCGAGCAAACTAGAAAAAAGAATGACCTTATTTGTAGTTGCAGTGGTGGATGTCACAGCTATGATTGGGATTGCATATTTTCAATGTTTTACAATGATTTGATATGTTTCCTGGGACATACCATTGAACTGATTACTTCAACACTCCTACATCAGGGACACCATGTAGGAGTGTTGAAATAAACATTAAAGTGGCCTCATCTAAGGAAACTCCATGATAACCACCACTGTTTATGAACAAAGCACACCCTTTCACCCAACTTTACCCGAGGAGATGTTCACGTTTTGAAAAAGAATGTTTGGTGGGTGAAAAGGGAGAGGAATTCAAGAAATGTGTTCTAAACAAATTTTTTCCTTACCTCTTAGTATTCATCAAAGTAGAACGTAGGACATTTGAACATCGAGAGAACCTAAGAAAAAGGGAAAACGAATGACTGACTGAATTACGTAAACTAAGAAGAAAAAACGATGTGAAATACTTAAATCAACAAAAGAGGCTAAAGGACAGTGTTGCTGCGAGCTACGAAGTCCCGGCGCGCTGCAGCGTACTGTCAAGCTGGAAAGGCTCCAAAGAGGCACGCCTGCGGTGCTGTAAATGCACTAAACGGGGCAGTCGTCAACGAATATCCTTTACTCGACAACTAATTTAATGAGAATTAACCGCTTCGGCGGCCTCATTCAAGCGCCTAGGAAATTTTGAAATTAATTTATCTAAGTTAGGCATGCATTTTTTTTGCACTGAACACGCATAATCCCTCGTTAATAGATGCTTTGCAGATAAGCAAGACATATTTGGGACCAGCGTAACATGATCTTCAGAAAATAAATATCACATCTTGATTGACCACTTACCAACAATCCTTCCCTTTTAAAACAACGATGTTCCCTTTTAAAACAGCGATGAACAATCGTGGTAGATTTTCTTACCAGTGGCGGACGAGATGGAGGGGTGGAGGTAGTACGTATTGTAAAAGTGTGTTTCTCCTTTGTGTTTGCTAATTGATATAATTTCGAAAATTTCGTTCAGTTATGCTTATGCGTAAAAAGAAGGAAAAGCACAATGCACAATGCCGATGCACATGCAGGTTGGCAAAGAACGACATATACATAGGGCAAAGACCACATGTTCAAACAAAAGTCAAATCTCGTGTCTTTGCGGCTCCATCTCCCTACAGCCTCAAGAAAAGTTCTGACATAATGAAATTTAAAAAATGTGGGCAATTTTTCGCATTAACGTGCATTATCACTTCCTCTAACTGAGTTTACTCGAAAAGAAGCTTGATTCTGTGAGGATAATTCATCTAGACTTGTAACAGTGCGCAGATGAAAGTTCAAGGTTTTTGCTTTATGCGAATGCTTTTGTGTTAGAATTTCATCTCCACACCATTTTCGAATGTAGCATGACATTATCGATGCTTTTGTAACTTTATTGCTGGGTATTATAGCGTTTCGAATTGATGTTTGGAAGCTTTTATCTCTTTTCAGTTTTCAAGACCGCTTCAAGACATCTATTTCATTTATACATTAATACAATTACAATCTCCTAGACCAAGAATCAAAAAGTACGGCGTTTCATCGAACTCGCATAAATAGTCGTTGAACGCGTTCCTGATCAGTATATGCGTTTCCCCGACTTTTTTGCTGTTAACCCTTCAACAATCCAGATTCAAAATTGTTTAATAGTAGAGTACTCTTTCCATTTCACCCTCAATCGTAAACTTTTTAAACGCTTTCTTAGGCAATCAAGTCTTGCCCAACTATGGCCAGAAATCGAAAATATTTTTATAGTGCTGAACAAATTTCGCAACCACCCTCGAATTTTGCTATATCGTAGGGAGCCTCCAGACCGCGCCGTTACCGCACCAGTTGTCGCTTTTACCGCCAGTATGCTTTCGCGCCGGTTGCCGCTATTGCGGCTGAAGCGCACTGTGTCAGATTTTGTCCTTGGAGCGTAGCGAGAGCCTATTAGCATTAGATGCTAGGCTTTTCGATTCCTTTGTCATCACTCTTTTGTTTCCAAAGTTCTGTTCTTTGCTGTAGTAATTCATTACAGATATGGTTCATCTGATCTGGATTCCGTTTTTTCGTCGTCTACAATGCTGGAAATATCGATTCATTGATTTAAATCCCGCTGTAGAGCTATCGCAAGGCAGGGCCTTTTCGACGTCTTTCTCGTTTTAGAATTTGGTTTACTATGCTGGATGAGCAAGTTGCGAATGTACTATTTTTTTGTTTTGTTTTTGGAGCTGTTCTATCATGCCGTAGGAGCAATTTAGCTGCAGAACTCAAATTCTCTGTACTATTTTTGTTTTGGTACTTCACTACGCTGACTAATGATCTATTCCAAAGCGGAGTCATTCGGTGCCTTCTCTTTCTCCATTCAAGGTATATACCGTTTACTTCAGCATAGTAAAATAGCTAACCTTGAGTAGTTAAAGGAAACTTACAATTAGATCGGTAAGTGTACCTTCAAGCAGTATAGTAGAGTAGCTTCAAAGTTAGAAAGTGCAAAAACATCTTGTGACGATATCGTCCGCATAGTAGACCAACTTCAAATCGGAAAAGCCATCGAAAAACCTTGCCTGCGCAACTACACAGCAGAGCAATATCATCAAGAAACCTGCGCAAAAAACAGCGTTCCGCGAAGGTTTATGAGCTCCCAGATTTGTGTGGAGGCAGGTTACGGGCTTTCCCTGATTTCAATGATAAAGTTAACGGGAGAGTACGAAAAACAATGCTGCATGAAGTTGCAACAACTTTACACTTACATTCAGGGAAAGTCCGCAACCCGATGACTCCTTAATAGACGTAGCATAGCTTCAAAACTGAAGACAAATTCAAAAAAACTTTGTTTTCTACGAAATCGATGAACTACCGTAAAAGAATCTGGAGATGAATGTTTAAACAAAACGCCGTTTATCACTTTTTTGCCTAAAGAAACAGCTCTATAGCGGGATGTAGATTGAATATTGGAAATGAGTCGATTACTCCAGCATCGTAAAACCTGCAGTGATTTAATCTAATATATAAAGAAACGTAAGCGCAATTCAAAAATCTGCAAATAGCGGGAAACCGCGCGGCGGTCCCAAAGCGCGGATGCAATCTAGCACATTCAATTACAGGTTCACTAGTTACAGAAAGAAGAGGACTTTGGAAACAAAAGTGCTGGGAAAAGAATCGAAAAGCCTAGTATTTAGTGCCGATAGACTCTCGCGACGCTCCAAGGGCAAAATCCGACACGTTGCGCTTCAGCTGCAATAGTGGCAACTGGCGCAAAAGCAGCTACTGGCTGCAAAAGCGACAACCGGCGCGGTCTGGAGGCTCCCTTACTGCTGCATATAAAGAGTTCAAGTTTCGCATTGCATGCAAATAACATTGCTTAGCAATTTGCCAAAAATTCTCGCAGCCTCATACACTGAACGAACGGGCCACTGGGGGAAAAACAGCTTGGGAAAACTTGTCGCCTTACAAAAGTTGAGTTAGAGATGCACTTCTAAGCCTTGAGATATGCAGTGCAACCAGCATTTATTCAACTTCAAAAAAGGAGACTCTGCAGAGCAAATTTGCCTAGACGCCAAATGACCGCAAAAGTTCAATAGATTTTTAGGCTGTCGCGAAGAAATCGGCTGATCCTTGCTCCTTTGCAAACGTTATACCATTTGGAGTTTAACGGTGGTTTGCAAATGTGACGGAAAAAGCATTGCTTGGCATTCGTCAAATCTTCAGTTGAATTAAATCAGATTCGAAGCCTTTCTACTCAAAAGTTGGGCTCGGTGGTCTAAAAGATTTTCAAACATGAGCAAAACCCTGCTTTCACATAGATGAGCACAGGTCCGATGCTCGCAGAGCTTCGTTGGAAACATGGAGACGCTACTGCTACGAAAACGTTTGTGCGACTGTCACATTCAGGAAATGTTCGATTTGCCAAGAAGGATATCATTTGCAAAAAGTGCACAAACTCTTTCGTGGCAACAGCGCTTCGAAGAAATCGGCTGATCCGTGCTCTTTTGGAAAGGTTGTATCATTTGGAGTTTAGTGATGGTTTACGAATATGACGGAAGAGCACTGCTTGACATTCATCAAGATCTTCCGTCAAACTTCAGATTCGAAGCACCTCAAATATTGGGCTGGTGGTCTAAAAAATTCTCAAACACGAGGGACCTGCTTTTGCGTAGACGAGCACGAGTCCAAGGCTTGCAATACTTCATTGGAGACATGGAAGCGCTATTGCTACGAAAGATTGTGCATTTTTCGCAAATGATATCCTCCTTCACAAATCGAACATTTCCTGAATGTGACAGTCGCATAAACTTTTTCGTAGCAGTAGCGTCTCCATGTTTCCGATGAAGCTCTACGAGCGTCGGATCAGCGCTCATTTCTCTGAACGCAGGATTAGTTAAGTTTGAGGAGTGTTTAGACCGCTGAGCCCAATTTTTAAGCTGGAAGGTGCTCCGAATCTGAGTGAAGGCAGATTTTGAACATGCATAGTGATGCTTTTTCTATCACTCGCTAACTACCAATAGACACTAAATGGTGCCTTTCCAAAGTAGTACGATCAGCCCATTACTTCGCGACGATCTAATGACTGACTCAATTTTTCTGGTCATTTGGCGTCCAAGCAAATTTGCTGTAAAGCCTCCTTTTTTTAATTTTGATGAATGCTGGTGGCACTGCATATCTTGAGGCTTAAAGCCAGCGTCCCACGAGACTAAGGCACCTGGCTCTGGTAGTGATGTAATAGTAGACCTAATAACTAAGCGACGACAAAAGTTTGCAGCGCGAAAGGGGGTCTACGAAGTCTACAAATCACCACTCAAATGGCCCGAATCTTACGGTAGGCTCGGGCGAATGCGAGGTAGACGCAGAGTCGATGCGAGACCTTGCGCTCATGACTGTGTGCGCTATATGCACTCTGGCCTTGCGAATCGATATTGCTGTGTGGGTGGCGTCCGGGCCTACCGTAAGATTCGGGCCCACTTTCGGAGCAATTTTCAGGCTTGGTAGACCCCTCTTTCGCTCCGAACTTCAGTCATCGCTTAGGGTCTACTTTAACATCGCCACAAAAACCCGGAACCCATTTTTTGCAGAAACGCTGCCTTTAAAGGAGCATCTGCGTTAATACAGGAAGGTGATAAGAATCCCAAAGGCGTTTAGAAGAAGACGGCTGCAAGTTTTCGACCAGCTTTGATTTTGCTGTTCTCTCCATTTTCTTCAAGGTCTCCTTCTGTATGCATGAAACTGCAAGATTTCTTGGCAAATTGTTAAGCAATATCAAAGTTTGGACTCGTTATATGCAGTAATTTTATGAACTGTTCAAATTAGAAATTTTTGACTCAAACATAAACTGTTATCGTACTTCTCGCAAGTTAGATACATGAAAATCATAAAAGCAATGCGATTACAAAACTTCCGTTCTCCTTTCTAAACATAGCATTGGGCTAAGTAGTAACGGGAGGGGGGGGGGGGGGGAATCTGAAGTTAGATCATTGACGCTAATGTATTGCTAATTCTATACGTTCTTCTCATTTTAGCCTTTCTATTATGATAACAATTACGTTACTGGAGCAAAAAATTCTTCCGAAGAGGTTCGCAGAATGCCTGATGATTGCCTCAAAGGTGACGGCACTGTCTACACAAAGTGCACTTTTTGTGATTAAAGACAAAAATTTTCTTCACGCTACTCTCACTGATTGAGTTCTTGGAAATGTATTGCAGTGTTATTTAACTGCAATCGTACATAATATACTGGTTGAAGGTTTTGGTTTGGGTGGAGGAATGAACACCTCAATTAGGCACCGCCTCCGTGGACCACTGGTCCCAACACGATGCACAACAGCAGGACAAAAGGACCAGCAGCCCGCGGAGGCGATGCCTATGAGGCGTTCGTTCCTCTACCCTTTTGGTTTCAGTCCTCTGGGAGATACATTTATATTAATTTTGTGACTGAGCTTTAAATGACTAGTAAAGAACTATTATGGGAGTAAGTGAAAAGCTCAACAAGCAGTGGTGGCAGCTATATTCTTCTTCAGCTTGTCACCTAGATTGTTCTAGCTGATAGTCCTGGCCTCATCCGAGGCTCCAAATTAGTTTAGCTCAAAAAACGTGTGACTTACGCTTCTAAACTTCTTCAAATGTGCGCAAAAAGCGCTTTGGGACGACTTGCCGCATCCTCCCAATTTTGAGATAAAAATGGACTCTAAGCCCCTGCTTACATGATCATGGAGAAATGATCGGCTGGAACATGAAAAATTGTCATTCTTTATTTGAGTAAATAAATCAATAAATCGATGAAAGGGCCCAATGAAGCCGCGAAAAGTAGCCCTAAACCAGCGCTGGGGTCGAATACGTACGTGTGCAAAGTTTCAGCTGGATCGGTTTAGTGGCGCGCGTTTCTATAACGAACGAACAAACGAACAGCTTACAACGTTTGAGTTTTATGTATATATAGATTCATTATGGCTGACGTTTCGGCGTGCCGTAATGAATCTATATATACAAATAATATATGATCTAATATCTATATCTGAATCTATATATACAAATGTAACCGGGGGTATCTAGTGGTATAACGGTTTCAACCGGATCGATAGACTACACGGTTCGAACGACTAATAATTTATTTCGGAAAAACGGCAACAAACAACAATGAACAAGAATGCGTAACTTGAACAAGGCTTATAACGAAACGACGGGCTTTATCCTCTTTGACCACTTGGGCAGGCTTACTGGTTACTCCCTATCTAAGGGGGAGGTCCGCCTCTCTTCGACGGGTAGCTCCCACTAGCGCTTCCTCAGCGCAGTCTGAGGCCTCCCCCTGACTCTCGGTATTATTTATACCCTGCCGAAGGGGTCAGCGCGGGCTTTTCTTCCCGCCACTGGAGATCGGTAGGTCGGTGATCCGCGCCCTCTGACACAAATAATATGCAATCAAATATATAATCTATATGTCGTCAACTTACTTAAAGCTAAAAAGGTCACAGATATTCGTGAATCAAATACCTATTCCACTGCAAGAGCTGAGCCAGCGTCTTGTATAGGAGTTGAGGCTATAATATAGACGTGAAAAAAACTGAGTCAGAGCTTACCGACAGCCATTATGTGAGCGGACGACCATATGCAAACTGTTAATTACTTTGCGAGTAAGTATTTGATCCTGATTCCTTAGATCAAACCCACACAGGATTTGATGCGAGGGCATACACAAGCAATGCTTTGTGGTCAACCCAACTGATACTGATAGTTCTCCAGATGCAAACGAGGGCACCTAGCAATACCTTATTCCATAAGCATTTTCAAAATGTTTACACTATTACCTCCATCAATGCGCTCGTAAGTCAGTAAGCATGGAGAGAACCTCGTGGAGTTTGCTAAAGATTCGCATGCTAATTTCAGAGGACAATGTCCCGCAAACTATTTTTTGTTTTGGTCATGCTGGTGTGCGCTGCTCCAGAAGACTTTTTTTATAAATATGAGTGGGCCATCAGCAAAAGGGTAAGTCTGAATTTTAACTTGCATTGTTGAGTACCCAATCGCTTTTGCAGTGCCTCTTTGCATGTGATAAAGTATGTCCATTTCGGGCCATACGTAGGATAAATGGATACTTATATTTTCGTGACCGGAAATGCATGGACTGCTTTTATAAATGTGCAAGAGAAAAAGAACAAAAAGGGTCAACTCCAAAATCCGTACAAGAGATGTCTCAATAAGTCCGAGGATCCTTTATGAATTTGTAACTATTCGTATATTTTTTGCAAATCCGTAGGTAGATGCTTTTGTGCCTCCGTAACTATTACATGGAAAAATCGATGTATTCCCGATATTTGCATAAACATTTGCCTGTAGCCAGAATAAGAGTAACATATCAACACCATGCTTGCTTCTGCACAGATCTTCTTTGCTTACAAGGGAATGGTCAGAAGTCGAAGTGGCCAAACCAAACAAGCTGCATACCATTTGATGCAGCATAAAATGCTGATTTCAAATCTGTCTTCCATATCTGCAGAACGCCTTTGTAGGCGAAGTTATGAGCAGCTTTACTGCGAAAAAACCGTATACAAAAATTGCAAAATTAGGCGCATTATTGCCCTTTCAGCTCAACTCTAGGTACGGGTCATATGATGTGACCTAGTTGCAAGTTTTGGTCCGACAGTGAGCTAAGAATGGCTTTGTACGGCCAAGTTTGCACTTTACATGCCCAATTTCTTAGCAAAATAATGGCCTTCAACGGCTTATAATTTCGTCCATAAAAGCGCTCTGCAGATAAGGAAGACAGATTTAGAGTCAGCGTTTTATGCTGCATCTAATGGCATGCAGCTTGTATAAATTGGCCACTTCGACCTCTGACCATTCCCTTGTTAGATACTTAGATAGCCCGTCCTCACGTGACGTGCGGGCCCCAGCACAGAAATTGCCATTGATCCCTGTCCCTCGCTTCAGACATCCACGATCTTCTTGGTTGTCGTCGGTGGCTGCATCTACGAGTTCCAAGGGCGAAAGTCGAATCCAGCTGGTTCATTCGTTCCACAAACACGTCTGCCCACCGCGTCGGTGGTCTATCTCGCAAACGTTTGGAGATTCGCGCGGAATCCACTCAGATGTTTTTAGTGTCCATATGTCGTGTGTTCTTCTCATTATGTGACCGGCCCATCGGTGTTTGGCTTTCACAGCGTATTCCGCTGGGTCACGAAGACGGAACATTCTTCTCATATCTGTACTGCGAAGTCCGACTAGATGTTGCTTGTGTCGGGTCATCTTACTGCGCTCGAGCGCTCTGTAGTTGGTCCGTAAAGCTTTCGACGTGATTACAGTGTGGTCTGCGTAATTACAGTGTCGCAGTCTCATCTGCGTAACAGAGCGCCGGCAGAACGGTTGAGTCGAAATGGTGGGCACGAAGCTCCGGGTCCGTCAGTTGGTCGGTGACTTCCTTCAAAGGCCCGAGGGCGGCCCAGGTTGCTTTTTTTCTTCTGTTATGGAGAATTCTTCTCACGTGCATTTCGGACGTTCGATGAACATGGAGAACGACTCAAGGGAAGCAGTAATATAAAAACTTTTTTTCTTAACTAACTCAGCCACACAATCAAATGAGATGTGCAGTTTTGAATGCTGATTCTTCCTAACTTATAAGAGCCCTAGCGCTCTGCTCTGGACAAAGCTAATATATTCACCTTGAAAATAATGTCGTTTCCATGATCTCAAGTTTACTTATGAAGTTTTCGAAACAAAATGGGATGGATGTCAATCAAAAAGAGTCACGTTAGTTGGTAAGCAACACAGATATAACAAAATCTTTTGAAAATGCAGGTTAATAATTTTTTTTCTGAAGGAAGAGGATTGAACTGTAAACTAGGAACTATGTATGCTACGAGAAACAAAGCAAAACGTTATCTAAAAAATTGTTTTATGATATTATGCCAGTGCCAGGTTTGTACGGTGGAATTCTTTATCGGCCTTACGTTTGGACAATTTCGTCTTCGTCGGAGGCCTGAAAGTAGATTGCAGCGTTATATCTGCGAAACCAGACCGCCAAACGCCTCTCCGCACTGTCGAGTCTAGAACTCGTCCCGCACTCAGCGTACTGAGACAAGTTGATCAGAAAACGAACCTTTATCCACCGTAGTGTTAGTGAGAGTCAGTAGAGTCAGTACTTAGCCGCACCGAAGAGACAGCTACACTGAGTCTTGCTCAGCGATCGACACTTATATAGGTGCAGGGCTATCGCTCACAGATCGTTAAGATAGGCAAGAGTTCGGTTGTTATCGACACGCATTCGTTTCTGTTATTCATGCTAGGATTTCTGAGAGAAATCCACGCTGCCTCGACGGTCTTTCTTACTGTAATCTCTGCCTCGTATGACAAGATAGTGCATTTAACGTCAAATTCATCGCATTGTGCGTTTCAATCCTATGTCTTCCTAACGGTGATAACGCATTTGCTCGTCTTTTAGCCGCCAGATGTTCCTCAAGTCTAACGTTCAGCAATCTACCCGTTTCTCCTATATATGTCGCCTTAAGCTTCAAGCATTCTAATTCATATACTACTCCTGCCTTTGCGCAATCGCCTGGTTCTCCATATGGACAGACAATACAGCGCTTTGACAGACATTCTGCGTCGTAGAGTCTGTTCCTTACCAACTGCTTTTTGATGTTCACGTTCGGAATGTTCACAAGTATAACATCATTTTGCAGTTGTGCTCGCGCTAGGCATTGTTTTATTGCTGCACTGAGTTCATCGAAAATAAAAGGCATGCACAAGGGTACTTTGTTGTTATCGCGAGTGTGACTACCGTCTGTAAGCTTCGAAGCGCAGCGGAAACCTTGTGGTGAGTATCCATTAATACGCGCAATTTGTGTAGCCAACCTTTTAGACTCAAGTCGTTCTTGATCACCCGTGCATACACTAACAGCAGTTCGAAACATATTGCGCACAACGGCTCGTTTCGTCGTTGACGTATGCGCTGAGTTGGCGTGTAGCAAGATGTTCTTCGAACTTTCCTTTCTATACCATTTCAGCGAATGGTATCACCACACAAACTTATTTGGGCATTTAGAAAGGAAAGCCATCCGTTTTTCGGGATTTCTCGCGTAAGCTTGATGTGCCGTGACTGCTCGTTCAATATTCTGAAGCATTCGTCCATTTCGAACTGCGTCGATGTTATAACGCAGCAGTCATCGATGTAACGGCAATACATCAATGGCAAGCGTGCAAGTACTGGTTCCTCGATCTTACTCATAAAACAAATTGCAAGGACTGGGGCTAAACGTTGTCCCATCGCTAATCCTCTGATCTGCGAGTAATAGCTCCCAGACCACTTGGATATGTTACATTTTAAACATTCTTTGATGAGGACCAGTATGCAGCCTTTGCTTAGACCAAAAGTGACCATGTTGGAATAATGCATGTCTAACAACTCAGACAGGGCTTGCAGTGCGTCATCGTTTTGCACGTTAGTGTATAAAGATGTAACGTCGAAAGACTCTACTACACTATTTCGATCAACATTCATATTGCGCAACTGCTCTATGAACTGCTGGGTGTTAGCTAAATGCGATGGTACTTTTGGTAGCAATTGGCTTACGATCGTCTTCAGAAACCACGAAATCCTGTCTGTAGGGCCACCAATGCAGCTTATTATTGGGCGCACCTTATAAGTTATTGCGGACATAGAGTGAATTTCCTGCGCTGTTATCTTGTGCGTTTTCAGCAGATGATAGAATACCGGACAGATTGGGTTTTTTAATTTCAGTCTATTGATAAATTTCTTCTCCAGTCCTGCAGATTTCGCTACGTTAACCCAAACATCGTTCAGCTTTTTGCACTGTGCCTGGAATTTTTTCCTTGAAGAACGCTGGTATACCGTAGAATCGGAGAGGTGCATTTCTGCGATCTCTCTATCTAATGTTTGCAGTGTTTGTTGGAACTTGTTATCCAAAAAATTGAATCCCAGTATCGGAAGACTGCTATTATACAGTGCTGGCCAAAACTATAGATCCACTATAAAAAACTGTCGTAGTTCATCTGCTTCTCAACGAATTGATCTGAGATTTGGTACAGCTGTGTGATCAACAGGCT
This sequence comes from Cylicocyclus nassatus, assembly GCA_958299035.1. Classification (NCBI taxonomy): domain Eukaryota; kingdom Metazoa; phylum Nematoda; class Chromadorea; order Rhabditida; family Strongylidae; genus Cylicocyclus; species Cylicocyclus nassatus. Next base: position 39,537,078 of record CATQJL010000001.1, on the reverse strand, counting down.
TCCATCAGTAACCGGAGCGGATCCCGCTTTCGTTAGATTATTTAGGAAAAAAACCAAAAATTTTGACAAAAGCAGGCTCGAAGGTTGGCCAAAACTATAGATCCACCTGAAATTCCTGCTGCCTGCTAAAGTAATTCTCTGCTTTCGAAGTATTTTGTGCATCTACATAGTCGGGATTCAAAGCACCGGCTTTAGTTCACCTGCGACCTTTATAAGAAACGCTCATGTGCTTTTTTCACTTAAAAAATACTTTTCTGCGTGTTTTGTTCCCGAAAATGTGTTTTTGTAAAGGATCCCGCACTATTTTGACTGGTTTGAAAGTGATAGGGTTCCATCTATCTTGTAGATGCTTAGCAGAGTGTGAGCATTAGGAAAAAAATTCGAGTTTTTGTATCCAAAGCACACCTGACATAGACCTAACCGCAGGCCTGCGCTCGAATTTTTGCCTCAAAAATTGGTGTACGCTATTTTTGTAAGCCCAAAATAATGTAGAAGTATTATTTAGCATTATTCACATGAAAAGAAGTTTGTAAACTACAGTTATGATTGTTTGCGAAGTCGCATTTCAATTCTTTTTCAAAGCATAAGTCTTGCGGCGTGTTCGGCAATATCAAAGTACTTACCAAGTGGTACTTTCCTTAATTTTGCCACTGTTTAGCTGCTAACTAGTGAATACACCATGCATTGTATGTTGTTGTGACTCAAGTAAGCATTATGGTCAGAACCAGAAATAACTTCAAGGCTTGTTACAAATCACTTTTTGCAGGATGAATCCTCAGTTAGCCTGCATACTAGGATCTGCAGAAATCTGCAACCACTGCACACGGACTCTCATACATATTAACAATGTCATTACCAGGGTCAAGCGTGGGGTGCGGCACGCCCACCTGGGGGGTCGTATTGAGGAGTCAAAAGGGGAGGGGGTCGTAGTTGGGTAATCGATAATAGTGATAACATGATATTCGTATCATATCCATCATTAGCATGTCAATTAACCCCTGTAGACAAAGTGTGAGCGAATTCTGAAGATTCAAGGTACTAGGCTACCTAAGTGAAATGGTCATATTCCAACATGGCTAACTTTGTTTCAAAGGTAAATTAGCTATCCGTTTTTGCCCTCAAGACAAAGCACTACTTCTTCTTTGTCCACCTCAGATATCCCGCTTCAAAAGACCCCCAACCTGTGAAATTAGAAGCCAACCAAAATCTCGTTTTTCCCATTTTTCGCTTGTGATCGCTGTGCTTTCACCAAATATTACTTATAACTAAGAAGACAAATCAGGCTCCAAACAGTCCTATGGAATCTACAAGGTTTAGGCTATCGATTCATATAAATACTGTCCGCTAAAAATGTTTTTTGATATAGTTAATGGGGTGCGGCACACCCCCTCAAAAGCTGCGGCTGCCGCAGCATATGAGGGAGTGTGCCGCACCCCCTTAACTTGCCTTCAAAATCCAGAAAGCGCTCCATTGCTGGTATGAGTATTAAGCACATAGCTTCTTCTTGCTACATTGGAAATTTGGAGCCGAACGCCCCACCTATAAGAAAATTATGGCCCTTTCAATATGCCCATTCAGATCAATCAGTCGTCAAATTACGTGTGATTGTAAAGTGCAGTCACAGAAAATCGAGCGTACAGCTCTCAGAAATCTGAAAACTCTCTAGAAAAAGATGGTGTTCTCCAGAATGTCACACTTTGAGGTCCAGAGGTTAAGAAGAGGAAGAAGGGGTCGTTTGAGGGCTTTCATGGGAGGGGGAGGGGGTCGAAAGACTTGTGCCTGACCTCTTTCTCAACTCTGGTAATGCTATCTTAGTTATATAGTTCAGGGGGGGGTCTTATTAAGACAGCAATCAGGGGGGGGGGGTCGTAACCAGCAATTGTGTGCCACACCCCTTGCTTGACCCTGGTCATTACTCCAGTTCACGCCCATAACGACATTGCAGAAAGATTTTGAAGGCATAAATTTGAACGCAGGCCTGCGGTTAGGTCTATGTCGGGTGCGCTTTGAATACGAAAACCCGAATTTTTTTTCTACTGCTCATACTGCTAAGCATCTATAAGGTAGATTGAGCCCTATCACTTTCAAACCAGTCAGAAAAGTGCGGAATCCTCTATAAAAACACATTCTCGGGAATAAAATACGCATAAAAGTATTTTTCAAGTGAAAAAAAGCAGATAAGCGTCTTTTATAAAGGTATGACATAGCTGAACTAAAGCCACTGCTTTGACGATGTACAAGCACAAAAGACTTTGGAAGCCGAGAATTACCTTAGCAGACAGAAATTTTAGGTGGATCTATAGTTTTGGCCAACCTTTGAGCCTGCTTTTTTTAAAATTTTTGATTTTCCTGAATAATCTACGAAAGCGGGATCTGCTCCGGTCACTGATGGAAGCCTGTTGAACACACAGCTGTACCAAATCTCAGATCAATTCGTTGAGAAGCAGATGAATCACGGCAGTTTTTTATAGTGGATCTATAGTTTTGGCCAGCACTGTATTGATATTTTTCAAATCACTCTCCACGCTGACCGATGCCGCCCTTAGATTACAATCTACTCGGACCTTATATTAGGTCATTCAGAAAGTATCGCTTCTTTCGAAGAGGTGATACCTTTGATAGAAAGATTTCGAGAGGTCTTGGTGGCCAACATTTTATTCTCTTCCGAACAGTTATAAAATGCTTGCAGCATAATCAACGAGCTCTCGAAAATCATCAAAATCTGTGACCCATGTTTTTTGAGATGGTTGAGTTTCACAATTTCTCAAAAGTTTTATATAAAACCTTCCTAGGAGTCCATATAACAGGTGGATAGAGTAAATAAACCTTAAAGGAACAGCACAACTTTTTTCCTTCCATACATATTTCTACAAATTATTTTGAAATTCTTTTACTAAAAGCATTGGCTTTTGGCAGACTTGCATCAGGCACAAACGCATCAAAACTAATGAATCTTCGGGATTTGAAAAAGATGGTATTGTAATATATCATTAATTTTACATGGCAAGTAAGAGTTCACAGAATCGAAATATCTAGTTTCGAATTTTTCGGGTACAACGCGAGCCCGTTTGACGTGAGTTATGGTGATTTCATCCCCGAAATTTCCACGAAGCGGTAACATAGAACACCGTTGAAAGAGTAGAAAAAGCTACATTGAATACACCGGATCTGCTTACCGTTTGATGGTCTACGATTTTTGAACGGAAATTGCTAGCATCAGTCACAATTCTATCGAAAAATACAATGAGCTATGAAAAGGAGAGTAAGTATTAGGTTGGAAACTGAGTTTTGCAACTCATTAAATAAACTTGCTCACATTCATTATGAAGCATTCAAACTAGTATGTTATCTATAATGTAGGCTACAAGCGTAGCGCTGTTCCGCCAAATTTTGACGTCGCAGTGAGGATTACGGTAGATATATGATACAGGGGGGGGGATTGCAAATCATTATGGATTTGGCTGTAACTTGGCGTAAGGGGGTTTCCGACATGCTGATGACGAATAACATGCTGAATTTGCATGGTAAGAGCTTTTTTGAAAGATTACTGTGGTTTAACGGTTTGAGGTCTCACCTTAAACAATAGAACAGACTTCGATTCAACAAACGAAAAGGAATTCGTGTTTAGCAGCTCGAATAACCTCAATATGTGAAGTCTAAGCGGATTTTGATGTTCCCACTCCTTAGTCATTGATGGTTGTCCTCACCAACTTTGTGAATTTCAACTTTGTGAGGGCGTTAAAACTCTACTTGCCTTTCAGATCTATTTCTTTTCTACTGAGCCAATTTAGTCAACCTCAAGTAATAGTTACATACAGTTTCGGGTCATTATGCATGATGTGGGTCGCAAACGGCTTAATTTTCGCTTAAAATCTCATAAATCCTTGAAATTTACTATTTTTGGAAAAATGTTTGAAATTTCCTTATTTCTATTTGAAAAATCAAACAGTTTGTGCAAGTTTGTAGCACACATTGAAAGCTACATATAGGAAAAGTTTGAGTGCAACATGTTCAAAGAGAGTTAAGTTATGGAAGCAGTTGCAAAACTTAGTTTCCAACCTAATAGTTTCGTATCCTGTATGGTTTGCTCTATCCACTTGTTATTGGGACTTCTTCGGGTTGATATAAAGATTTCAAAAAATGTGAAACTTGACCATCTTGAAAAGCATGGGTCGCACATTATGGACAGAGATCTCTGTTCTGTCAATTGTGGCGCCTCTTTGAAGGCGTTGTTGGCGCGAAGTCTTGCGTGATTTGAACGAGATTCGAATGTTATTTTGTTTTCCTAAAATAGAAGAAAGTTTGCGCGCACCAACAGATGTTGAAACTCAGTATTCTTAGCTAGCCATCGTGAACGAAGCTTTCAAATATTTGCCATTCTGACAAGGGAATAGTCAGAAGTCGAAGTAGCCAAACCGAACAGGCTGTATATTATTCGATGCAGTATAGAATGCTGACTTCAAATCTGTCTTTCTTATCAGCTTATCACTTCTGTGGACGAAGCTACAAGCAGTTTTATTGTGAAAAAATCATACATAAAAACAGCGAAATTGAGCTGTTGCACTTTTAGCCCAGCTTCTGCCTTTGAAAATTTTAAGTAAGCTAGCTGCATGTTTTGGCTCAGCATTGAGGCGAACGTGGCTCTGTACGACTACATTTTCAATTTCACGCATAATTCCTTTGCAAAATAATGGTCTTTAATGGCATATACAATACCGCTCACATTTTTTGATAAATAGACGCGAATGTATGGACATGTCCATACATCAGCGTCGTGCGGCCCATATCTCGCTTCAGAGTGGACGAATTCTGAACTCAAGGCACCATTCGATTCAGCTTGGCGCGGAGAATCTTCTGATATACTGGAAGTGGGGGTATCTTCGATATTATCGATGTCTTCGATATTCCATTTCCAGTTTTTTCAGTTTGTTCTGCGGAGGTCCTTTCGCGAATATGTGAAGCAATGCCTACCCAACATAGAAGACTTTACTAAGTACTATTCGATAATGCTGTTCTTGTAGATTATGACGTGCTAAATAGTAGCCGCAGGTTTTTTTTTCAAAGGAAATAGAACGGCTGGTGAATTGTGGAAAAATCTTGTCTCCCCAAATTCTACTCGCCATAACCGCAGGATACGAAGCTATCTTGCTAAGCAGATGTGAGCTTCGAAATCAGCAGGTCGCATAACCTCTACGAGCAAGTTTTCCGATATGTTCGGGTTATTTCTTTTTTTCTCGTTTTACGCTCCGGAAGCTCGCCGATGGATTTTGGTCAAAATGTTGATGTTCTTGAATTGTAAGGAAACTTCGCTTATAGAGGTTTTCGAACACGCTCTTTACGAAAATCGTGGTTTTCGAGGATTACAGGGTCTTTTTGGAAGATATGGTGAGGTGACTGTAACTGCATCACGAAAGTGCGTAATTTTGCCCGCACTTCTCGCGTACCTATCAGAAACCTTGCTTGCTTGTTTTTCTCAGTCAAAGTTACTAGGAGTTGTGCTATCGAATGGTGCATGACTCAGGCTCCATTCTATGAGATTCGGCGAGTTACGAGCCTACGAAAACACGTCCTCATCAATTTTGCCCAAAATTCAAAGATCGCATATTTCGTCGAAATTCCTCCGTGAGCGCTTGTACAACACGTGATCAAATCCTTCCACATTTTGATGGATCTTATTGTGTTAGATTTGGTACTTTGAGCTCTAGCCACGAAATAGCTTTGTTATTCAATTGAGCAGCTGAAGCAACGCAAACACCATATTCAATCCAGTGGGAGTCGTTGGACGAAGCGAACATAATATCTGCAACGAGCGTCATACAAGCGCTCACGGAGGAATTTCGACGGGATATGCGATCTGTACATTTTGGGCAAAATTCATGAGGACCTGTTTTCGTAGGCTCGTAACTCGCCGAATCTCACAGAATGGAGCCTGAGTCATGCACCATTCGATAGCACAACTCCTAGTAACTTTGACTGAGAAAAGCAAGCAGGCAAGGTTTCTGACAGATATGCGAGAAATGCGGGCAAAGTTACGCACTTTCGTGATGCAGTTACAGTCACCTCACCATATCTCTCCAAAAAGACCCTGTAATCCTCAAAAACCACGATTTTCGTAAAGAGCGTGTTCGAGAACCTCTATAAGCGAAGTTTCCTTACAATTCAAGAACATCAACATTTTGACCAAAATCGATCGGCGAGCTTCCGGAGCGTAAAACGAGAAAAAAGGAAATAACCCGAACATATCGGAAAACTTGCTCGTAGAGGTTATGCGACCTGCTGATTTCGAAACTCACATCTGCTTAGCAAGATAGCTTCGTATCCTGCGGTTATGGCGAGTAGAATTTGGGGAGACAAGATTTTTCCACAATTCACCAGCCGTTCTATCTCCTTTGAAAAGAAACCTGCGGCTACTATTTAGCACATCATAATCTACAGAAAAAGTGCTATCGAAAGATCCTTGCTGGAATGTACTCGGGACAATGCTCGCTACTTTACACCTTCGCGAAAAGACGTCCTCAGAAAGATTCAAGAATACTGCTGAGCAAGGCGCTATTTTCGGATTCAAAATATACTTATTCCGAAGGAAGTTATGGCGAGTAGAATTTAAAAACGCGTTATTTTTCCAAAATTCACCAACGCTTCTATCTCCTTTGGAAAGAAGTCTGGGCCTATTTTTTAGCGCACAATAATCACAATAATTCAAGAACAGTATTATCGAATAGTACTTAGTAAAGTCTTCTATGTTGGGTAGGCATTGCTTCAGATATTCGCGAAAGGACCTCCGCAGAACAAATTGAAAAAACTGGAAACGGAATATCGAAGACATCGTACCCCCACTTCCAGTATATCAGAAGATTTTCCGCGCCGAGCTGAATCGAATGGTGGCTTTGGATTCAGAATTCGTCCACTCTGAAGCGAGATATGGTCACGCGACGCTGATGTATGGACATGTCCATACATGTATGGACATGTCCATACATGTCCATACATTCGCGCCTATTTTTCAAAAAATGTGAGCGGTATTGTAGCTTCGTCTAGAAAAGCTATAAGCAGGTAAGGAAGACAGATTTAGAGTCAGCGTTTCATGCTGCATCTAATGGTATGCAGCTTGTCTGGATTGGCCACTTCGATTTCTGATCATTCCTTGTGAGTTCGGTGCCAGATTTCGGAGAGCCACTAGCCAGTATAGTTGGAACCGAATGCTCATATTCGAATAATTTATTCGAAAGAAAGCAAATAAACATTCTCGAATGTTCGAATAGCCGTATATTCGAGAATGTTCGTTTGTTCGATAATTGAATAGTCGATTAAATGATACAGGTGCTTATTCGAATAATTCATTCGTTCGACGACTCGAAAAATGACCTATTCAAATATTCGAATACTTGAGGACTTTCAAAAGACTGTTGTTCGAATATTCGAATATTCGAGAAGTTTTGTAAAACAGTTGTTTAAATAATCGAGTGTTCGAATATTGAACTCGAATAATCGAATATTGCATGAATTTGTGAGTACTGTGCTCGATAATAATCGAATAGTCGATTAAGTTCAGTTAATCGAATGCTTGAAAGTTCGAATTTTGGAATGTGCCCATATTTGAATATTCAGATTCGAATAATATGAAGATCGAAAAAAGAATAATATTCGTTCATTCGGAATTTTTCTGAATATCTATTATTCGATATTTATTCGTTCGAAGAATTTTGAAAATCAATTGTTCGATATTCGTTTATTCGTGTTCGTTACAACTATACTAGCCAGTTAGAAAAAACTGCAAAAATTTCTCACTTGGCAGTAGTGCATACATTACTGTGGGCTGTAGGTGTTTGTCATACACTATGTCCATCAATGGCCTCATCTGCTTGAACATTCTGTAGTAAGCCATTCTGCAAGGCATAATCAGGCCAATCTGGCTTCTCCTTGTTGGAGGTTCTCATATCGTTGCTACTGCTTAACCTTTTTTTTTACACAGTAGAAGACTTATTGAATTCGTTTCTTCTAGGGAATGATATAGTCGTTTCTCCTTACCTATGCAAATGAGAATGCTGCGCAATTATTGAATTACGGTAACAAGCTGAGTCTGCGCTACATGAATGGCGAGTGAAGGCGACAAGGACAACTATATTCGATACCCTAAGCCTCATCATTTACACGAAAGGGATTCAAGCCTGTCTGGTTTTTTTAGTCTGAGATAAGGGAAGTGAAAAATGGAACAAACGACATTTCGGCTTGCTCTTAATTTCTCACCCTTAGTTTAAAAATTATTTGAAGTGCGATTCCTAGTGTGAGCAAGAAAGTAGTAGTATTGTATCAAGCAAAGAGAAGTAGTTACTCACCTTCGAATCAAGGTTGACATGTTTGGATGAGCATCTCACTTGGGTGGCTCAATATTTGAAAATCTCAGAACTCGCTGAAACTTGGTCCACAAAGGTTATCTGACATGCTTATTATGAAAATGATGCTTATGCTTTTGAGGATCTCTTATTGTGTTAGTCGTACATAGAAGATAATAGGCCAAAACATCATTATGCTAGTATTTTGCATGATGGCCTTCCTGAAATTGTTAACGAGTATCTTGTTATCGCTAACATTAAAATCACCTCGATAACTACCCCCCCCCCTCACTAGCCCCTAAATACGACCCCAAGTGTGGCATGCCACACCCCACGTTTAACCCTTGTTATAACCCAACATAGGGATGGAAACAGAAGAAGATTGTCGAACATCAATTAGGATGAAAGGTAATCCTCATCGGTTAACATACTTGTGAACCAGCACTTTAGAATATTGCATTGTAAGGGGATATGTGCAGAAGCACGACAAAGTATAACATTTACCTTGCAAGTAGTCGACATTTCACTACTTTTATAGCAGCGAATCCCGCAGGCTCATAGCTGACAGCTTCAAGTATAGCCATGGTGGCGCAAGTTGAGTGACAGCTACAAGCAACTAACTGCCACTCAGCAATTTCATACAATGATCTCTTCAAAACTGCTCATTGCATTAGAGATCTATCACTAAGAAGGAGCTCTCGTGGTATAGCCTTTTTCAAATGTTCACTAAGCTAACGCTAATTGGTGCTAAAACATCAAGTTGCAGGTATCAGCCGAACACTATATGCTTGCCTAAGAGACCATGCCCCACTTCAATCCCATTCGGGAAAACATAATCGATGAGCTCGAAAGTAGATTTCGCAAGCTAGGTTTTTCGAAGCAACGTCCAAAGAGAATGAAGACATGAATTGCCGGGCACAAGATGCGTTAAGTGTTTGCAGATGCATCGCAATGAAAACTAGTCTAATCATCTTTTTTCAACGAACTTATGCTCTTAGAACCTTAGTAACGCTAAGGCTCACGAACGAAACCTGTATCACCTGTATCACCTGTATCCCCGTTGATCATCGTGTTGCACGAGCGGGTACCAGTGATGCCTCCATTCGTCCCTGTCTCGGGCGATTGTTGACCAATGTTTACGTATCGCACCAGGAACACGTGGAGCGCTCTGAAGGACTTCATTAGAGAACTTCGTGAACATATCTGACCATCGCGTCGGTGGTCTTCCTCGTTCGCGTTTGACGTCCAGTGGTATCCAATCTGTTACAGCTCTCGTCCACCGGTTGTCGTCGAAACGCATTACGTGCCCGGCCCATCTTATCTTGTTCTGCTTGGCGTACGCGGTAGCGTCCCTGATCTTCGATCGTTGACGTAGGGTAGAACTTCGTAATCCTTGCCTCACTTGCGTGAGTCGATTCACTCCTAGCATCACTCTCTCAACAGCTCGTTCGATGACGCTAACCGCGTGTTCATCCTGCTTTCTCATTGTCCATGTTTCTGAAGCGTACGTCAAAGCAGGAAGAACCGTCGAGTTGAAAAGGTGGGCGCGGAGCCGGATGTTCTTAATCTTCTTCACTACGTCCTCAGTTGTCTTATATGCTCCCCATGCTGCACGTTTCCTCCTGCTCAGTTCCGGAGCTAGATCGTTCATCATATTGAGTTCACGACCTAGGTAGGTGTAGCTTGAGCATTCGGTGATGTTCGTCCCGTTGAGCATGAAAGGAGCATCAGGCACTCTTCCGTTCCTCATGAACATCGTCTTCGTTAGATTCAGCCGTAGACCGATCTTTCCACACACTTCGTCAAACTGGGCCAGCATTTGTTCCGCCTGCGTGATGCTTGGTGTTATCAATACGATGTCATCAGCAAAGCGAAGGTGGTGTAGCTGCCGGCCGTCGACTTTCACTCCCATGTTGTCCCATTCCAACTTACGCATGACGTTCTCCAGAGCGGCACTGAATAGTTTCGGCGATATAGTATCGCCTTGTCGCACGCCTCTCTTCACGTCAATGATGATGTCCTTGTAGAATGGTGTTATGGTGGTTGTGAAGTCGTTATACAGCTCACGAATTATCTTGATGTAATGAGTCGGAATACCTTGATTGCTCAAGGCATCGATGACGGCTTCAGTCTCAACCGAGTCAAAGGCCTTCTTCAAGTCGATGAAGGTGAGACAGAGCGGCATCTTATACTCTCGTGACACTTCAATGAGCCTTGACACCGTGTGTATGTGGTCGATCGTGCTGAATCCTCTTCGAAACCCAGCTTGCTCGCATGGTTGTCCTTCGTCCAACTCTCTTCCGATCCTGTTGAGAATGACTCGCGTAAAGAGTTTGTAGACTACAGACAACAAGCAGATAGGGCGATAATTGCCGATGTCGCAGGGATCTCCCTTCTTGTACAGCAACACGGTTTTGCTGGTCTTTCCTTGCCTTGGAACCTTGCCTTCCGTCAGGTACCGCGTGAAGAGCCTTGCCAAAGTCTTGATGAGAACTGGCGAAAGATTCTTCAGATGTTCTGGCTTAATCCTGTCGGGACCGGGTGCTGTACGGTTTTTCATCGACATGATAGCATGACGAATCTCGGAAGGAAGAACAGACGGTGCGACATACTCGTCCTCCTTGAGATGGCATGGTGGAAGGTGGACGTGGCTCGCAAAAAGATCCGAGTAGAAGTCGTGGATGACCTTCTCCATTGATCTTCGGGAAGCAGTTATGGTTCCGTCAGGACGACGAAGTGCGGTCATCTTTGTCTTGAAGTTGACGAAGCTTCGGCGTGCGTTGCGTATACTTCTTCCAGCCTCCGCGGCGTCAACCATCACTGCTACTCTTCTCTCCTTAAGGTCTTCTTTTATCGCTTCTCTGCATCGCTTCGCAAGCTCGGACGTCAGTCGGTAGTTGCCTGTGGCTCGTGCGCGTCCACGTTGGCGTATCAGCTCCAAAGTCCCCGTGGTAAGACGCCTTCTCGTACTTCTTAGACTCCGAGCTTCCTTGGCACAACCGTGGAGATGTTGTACGAACCGTTCGTATTCTTCGTTGTCCATCACGGTATCTCGCCATGAGCCGGATATCGAAGAAAACAGATCCCAGTTGGTGGTATTCATGGGACGATGTTTCCTGAACTTGACGGCTCTCTCTCCATTCCGCGGAAAGTAGAATTTGGCGCGCAGGAGACGATGGTCTGATCCCGTGTAGAACTTCGGAACAACAGCGACGTCCGTCAGGCAGTACCTTCTGTTGACGATGATGTGGTCAATCTCGTTATGGTACTCTCCACCGGGCGATTCCCAGGTCCAGCGTAGGGAAGAGGGCTTTTGGAACTGTGAGTTTCCATGGATAGTCCTCGTCGTCATGATAAACTCGGGCAGTCTCTCCCCTTGTTCGTTCCACTGCAAACCATGGGTTCCGATGTGAAGTTCCTCAGTCGACCTTCTAGTTCCGATCTTCGCGTTGAAATCACCGACGATGATCTTGTAGAAGGTATGATCTTCTCTGTAGAACTTCTCCAAGTCCATATAAAATTCCTCGAGTTCGTCCTTGTCGTAGCTGGATGTTGGGGCGTACGCAATGAAGACGGTCAAGGCAGGGATTGATCCACATCTTGATATTCGCAAACGTCCGATTCGAGTTGTAAGTTGTTCGAACGAATCGATGTTCATGGCCAAACTCGTGTTGACAAGGACTCCCACTCCACCTACTCCTCGACTGTCGCATGTTCCTAGAAACAGTTCTTCTCCAGTCTCAAATGTGGCGTTCAGCGGGTGGTGCCTCCTTGTCTCGGTCAGTCCGATGACGTCGTACTTAATCTTCCTTGCTTGCATCATGAGATCTTCGATAGATGCGTCCGATGCCAGCGTCCTCGCGTTGTAAGTACAGATCGTCATCATAATCCGTCTCGTTTTCGGCAGCCTAGATCGCCTTTCAAACCAAGTCCCCACTGGCGCTGCCTTACCAGTGGCTCTTCCAAGATTAAAGGAGCTTTCCATATTATCACTGTGTCGAACAAGAATTTACTCGCAGGGATAGCTTGTTGGGCTCAAAACCCCCGCGAGGGACGATCGGAGCTTAATTGTTGGAGGCGACTCCGAACTCGCCTCCTCACACACCTACCCGGGAAATTAGGGCGCAAGCTTTTAGTGGAGGCAGGGAGTCCGTCCCCCGGCTCCGCTTGCTTATCAGAGCAGGCGCGGGGTCGCTTTTGGTCGGCGATTATCCCCCTATCCGCCACCTGGGGACGCCCCACGTAGCCTCGCGACTAACCGGCTGTGATCCCTCTATGAGGGAGATCCGTGGCACGAACGAAACACTGGCAGATAATGGACGAATGCGTTTAAATAGCAGTGTTCGAGATGCGCAAGAAACCTCTATCTAAGAGAAACAATAAGCAACTCGTTATCGCGTATTAATCTACTTATAATGAGACGACTTTTGCACCAAATTTGTTCTGAAGCTTCCAGATATCCCGCGATTTGCAGGCAAGGAAATGAGATAGTTTCAGAGCTTACTCCTAATCTGATACTTGTCTAACTTTGATCCCGACAGCTAATAGATTTGGCATGACTTGTACGAACTTATTTTAATTGCTAACGATGACCAAGGTTTAGGACATAAGCGGCGTCTCCGCATCATTTCCTCTCAAATGCTTTATTTCCACCACTACGAGCAAACCAACAGCTTATAAAGCCAGACGCAAACGAGGAACACAAATCAACGCTTGTCTGTAGCCTTGCACTTGAAAGTAAGCGATCTATAGTAAACTATCAATATTATTCAAATTACTCCCCGCTGTCAACTCGATTCCGTTCCCGCAAATTACATTCTTCTTATAATTTATATATAATTTTATTTTTTTCATTTATATAGCAAGAAACACGTAGTGAAGGAATATTGATCACAAGCGTGGCATGTTATGAGTAGATTTTTATCTGGAAAACCACCCAAAAGACTCAACAACTTCATTTCTGGAAACTCTAATCAAGACTCTTGCTCGAAGGAGGATTTACCGTGTTGGTCAATCCAATTCTTCTTCTTAACGACGAGATAATCTTATAAGCCAGTGTAATGTTTACATCTATCAATTTTGAAGTAAAGCGCTCAGTGTAACTTTCTCCGTTAAGGTTAGGTTCACGTTCTACTTGCAATCATTGTCATCATCATTTATAAGGTCGTCATAAGTTTTGCAATTTTGAATTTTCAAAGCAGTAAGTCATACAATTCTCAATTCTGACTGAAATGCAGGCCCTTCGGTAGAGCAAAGCAAGCTGTACAAGATGGCATGTAGGAGTTCGCACCAGCTTTAGCACATAACTAGTTAGAAGCCGAAATCTGAGAACTTTTGGATGCCCAAAAGATTGAAAATTTTCCATAACTTTTTCCTTAGAGAACTCACCAGATTCCAAACTCGCTCACGCATCAAACTCCACATATTACAGTCATATGTGCCGTTGCTGTGTCTTTTCTGTGCTAAAAACCGAAAACCAAAATTTTCAAGCTTCAAAAAAGCGATTCTGCGCTGTTTTCACACAGGTAATTGTATACTACAGGCTTTAGAAGAGCAAGTGACAGATTTCCAGTTTTCTTTGAGCTCTAGTTCCCGAGAAATATCAGTTTAAACATAAAATACCTTAGCAAAAAAGCTAATTTCGATATTTTTCAAGAACACTTCCAGAAAGCTGAAAAATCATTGATGTATTACTAAAAGCCAGTAGTATACATTTACCTGTGTGAAAACAGCGCAGCATCGCTTTTCTGGAAGCCTGGAAATCTTAGTTTTTTTCGGTTGCTAGCACAGAAACAAACACAGCAACGATACTTAGGAATATGTTGGGTTGAGTGCATATGTGTGAGCGAGTTTTGGATCTGGTAAGTTCTCTTTGGACAAAGTTATAGAGAATTTTCAATTTTTTGGGCTCAAGAGTTCTCAAATTTCGGCTTCTAACTAGTTATGTGCTAAAAGGTGGGGTGCGGTGTATTCAGCATACTCGTAGTATGCCGAATCTTGTGCGAATACTTACACGCCATCTTATAGAGTTTGCTTTGATCTATCGAAAAGTACGTCTGCGTCTTAATCAGAACTAGCTGGCTTACCCGGCTCCGCCGTATCCGGACCAAACTTGGCACACATACACTTCGGGCCCCGGCGCGTGTCACAGTCCACTTTTCGTTATCGATCGATGTCGATTTTACCGATTTTTATCGATTTTTTCGCAGAGTTCACCTACAGGGCTAGGAGTTGGCACAGGGGGGAAGTGAGCATGGGGATTCCGAATACAATATTAGTTTTCAGAATTATCGGTTACTTTTATTGATTTTATCGATTTTTTGTAAATTTTGACATGCGAGGCTGGGATTTTGCACAGGGGGTAATTGAGCATGCTGATTACGAACACAATATTAGTTTTCAGGATCGTCCATTACTTTTATCGATTTTATCGATTTTTTGTAAAGTTTGACCTGCGGGGCTGGGAGTTTGCACAGGGGGGTAATCGAGCATGCAGATTACGAATACAATATTAGTTTTTGGAATTATCCATTACTTCTATCGATTTTATCGATTTTGCAAAATTTGAGCTAGGGGGATGGAATTTGGCACAGGGGTGTAATCGAGCATGCTGATCACCCCCTTGGGGATGATCAGCATGCTCGATTACCCCCCTGTGCCAACTCCCAGCCCCCTAGCTCAAACTTTGCAAAAAAATCGATAAAATCGATAAAAGTAATCGATAATCCCGAAAACCAATATTGTATTCGGAATCCCCATGCTCGATTACCCCCCTGTGCCAACTCCCAGCCCCGTAGGTGAACTCAGCAAAAAAATCGATAAAATCGATATCGATCGATGACGAAAAGTAGCCTATGACACCCGCCGGGGCCCGTAGTGTATGTGTGCCAAGTTTGGTCCGGATCGGTTCAGAAATGGAATTTTCTATTCGGAACATACGTACACACATACATACAGACAGACAGACATACAGACAAACAGACATTCAGCTTTATATATAAGATTGAGAAGTGTGTGACTTATGCTTTGGAAAGTCAAAGTTGAAAAAATTTATGAGACAACCTGATAGAATGACAGAGAATCGTCATGCACAATATTCCGTAGGCGCTGTCTACTACATATAGTGTAAGAATCATTCAATGCCACCGAACATTAGCTATAAACATAGAGTTTGATCTTACAAATTATATCACACTTCTAAGCACAACAGAACGCCAAAATATCGTAAAAACAGCAAGTCTTTCCACTGGATTGTACACTTATAAGCATGACGACTTGTAGCAGGGGTATTTCAGAACTGTTGTGCCTTGGAGATTCTTAAGATTTCAAAGGGACTGGCCCCTTTGTCTGATCGACATCATCAAATGGGAAGAAAGGGTGGCCAAAAGCACTGTAAGTATGCACGTCTAAAATTGTTTTACAAACTTTCGATTCTTCCACTCACAAGTTCCAAGTGCTAAACCTCAATCTAGTTTTCACTGAAGCAAGCTTTTGCATATCCACAGGACTAAGATGGAAGTCGAAAATATCGATGTTTTCTTTTGCACTGAAATTATAAAAAAATTCGATTGATTTGATGTAAGTTGATCGACTGAAATTTGCTGCGTTGTCAAAACAAAGCTTTACAAAAAAAGAAATTGAAAAAGCCATTCCTCCTACCGTTCAGGTTTGATAGTTTTCGGAATGACAGCAACGCCTTGTTGGACAAGAAAGCGCAACAGTATTTGAGCTGCAGTCTTGTTATACTTATTAGCAAGCTCCTTTACAACAGGTTCCTTCAGTGGTTCCTCTGTTGGCCACTTCACATTCGGCATTGCTAACTAAAACGAAAAGTTTCTTGCTCCTAAAACAAATTTTTGAGCCAAACGTTGATTGAGTAAAAGATAAAGTTTCAACATGATGGCGGAAATCGATCGCGAATAAAAGCATTAAAACGATCCTTTCTCAAAAGTACATGCGGATTGACTCATATGCAAACAATACAACAGATTTGTTGTTTAAATGCGTATTGGTCAGCCTCTTTCGTGTAAATTTAAAAAACCTCACCCTTGCCCCTGGCGATCCTAAGGGTGCATAAGCCGTAACGGTGATGTTTCGCTCCCTGCAAAATTCCAGGAGATCCTCTTGTGGCAAGTAGATATGACATTCGACCTAAAACAATAACAGATGTTGTAAACGCATGCATAATACTCTGTGGAAAATACTCAAAACTAGGCCTGCGGCTTAGGGTGGAATTATGCATTTTCCTTGCAGTCACTCGCAAAAAAGTCTCACTCTTTTTTTAGGTCGCCTTATATTACTTTCAGTCATCTTCACCTTGAGGATAGACTGTGCAGAGCAACGCTGTCAGCTGCTGAACCGAAAGTTTCAACTAAAAGTAAAAATTTGGCTAAAACTCATTGCGGGTGATATTCTTGTTGTCGTCAGCAAGCAGGAGTTTTATAAAGCGCGATTCATAATTATAAAACACTAAGATTTCGGAAGTTTTTTTGGAAGAAACTCAAAAAGTCGTTGATACCTCACGAAAAAGCACAGCCGAAAATGACACATGATCCATAAGAATGAAAATCGATGTCAATTTCACAATTAGAAGTGTTTTGTGACTGATGCGAATTTTTAGCGATTTAAGATTGTACGAACACCTTTAACACGTTTCGGACCGCGAAATCGCGCGCGGCGAAAAAGAGTGTACTTTCAGCCGTTAGCCTACGAAGGGACCTTATTTCGCAGCTTGTAGGCCACATTTGTAATCAGCAAGTCAAATAAGCACCATACTCGAAGTTCTGAGTGAATTCGAATTGTTTGAATTTTGTCGCTTGAGAGGGACTTTTGTGCTTTCTTGAAAGATAGGAGTAAGAACTCAGTTTCAAATAGTATTCAAACGTATCTATGTTGTACACGGTGCACATCATCATTGAAACTCCGGTTTTTCTCTTTGGAATCGAAGCAAAGGAAAGTTGCGACGTCGCACGCGTCGTTCGCGTTGCCGCACTTCGTTGCAACTGTTGTTCGATTTGTGCTCATATCTCCTAGACAGATGTCGGCGGCGCAACTCTAAAGAGTCATTTGAAAACTAGAAGCTTAGGCCTTTGACTCAATAACTTCGGACTCGAAGAAAACTTCCTGCAAAGGTCAGAAAGAACCTTCAAAGCCGCGTGCTGCACCATGTGCAGCACCGGTCCGAAACGTGTTAAAAAGTCTATTTTTTATTCAAGATTGCAATCTTTCGGGTCCAAATCTTTGTAAAGTACATCAATAAACTCCAAAATATATGCTACACACCGAACCAGGTGCAGTTCAAAAAAGGAGGGTTACCTTTTTTTCAGACGACGCTAAATGCTTTCAGAGTTACTGCGCTCTAAAAACGTCTTTTTTTCTGTGGTGTAATTACTCTGTTTAGCATCCACCAAGCTACGATAAAAAATAAAATATTTGATAGATATTTCGTTTGGCGCTTGGAAAATCTCTGCGTTCTCGTGCCATTTGCCAACCAATTCCAACCTTACCTCAGAGTTAGCACTACTTCGAGCCTCAAACTCAGCTTCTGTTTCGCGCAAACAATTGATATGAAGCAGCTGCATTGTTTGCATGAGATGTACCCATGTTAGATTGGGTTTTTTTGTAGAACTAGTAAGGCTACTGAGCTAAAAAAACAAATAAAAGTGTGATTGCAATAGCAAACAGTCGTTCTGGTAAATGACGCCTGCGTGGCCAAAACAAATGTTCAATAGTCTTGTAAATTATGTAGAAGTTTACAAAACTATGTATTTGGCTAAAAAAAAACTATGTGATTACTCATTGTATGACTTCAGAAGCTGAGTTTTGAGGCTTGAGATTGTGCTAACTCTACCGTAAGGTTGAAACATGGTTGAAAAACGGCAGAAAGCAAACAAAACACTTAACGAAACGGTACACGATCCACAAAAATGAAAATGTCAATCTTAGGGATGTTTTTGCGCTTAATGCAAATTTTTAGCGGTTCATAATGACAAGGACACCTCAAACAGAGGTCCATTCTCATTCAGACTGCAATCTTTCGGGCCCAATTTTTTTGTAGAGTTACATAAGCACTGAATATGCTACACACTAAACCAGGTGCAGTTCAAAAAGAAGAGCGTCACTTTTTCAGATGGCTTTGCATGCTTTCACTGCGTCAGAGTCACTGCGTTCCAAAAACGTCTGTTTTTCTGTGTGCCCTTTCGCTTGGTACCAACGGCTTTTTGAGTTTATTCCAAAAAGTTCAGAAACCTCTAAAAATTGGGATGTTCGCATAATTAAAAACCGCACAATATTATAAAGCCGATTTTGCTTGTAAATTATCTAACCTGTAAATTTGCAGGCTTGACACGGGCACTGTCATAGATAAGTTGTATTTGCTTAGCATTGAAGTTTGACAATCCTAAGGCCTGAAAATGATTACAAGTTTAGAACGAAAATATTAGGGTGATCCAAAAGTAATGAGGCACCTTTAAAATAAATGCCGTTTTCCAAAATTGGAAAATGAGTTGGATGTCCAAGTTTCAGAAAATGCTAGTAGATAACGAAACTTTCTTATCAAAGTTCATCGATGGACACTATCGCATGCCGTCATTTTTATGTGCTCAAAATCAAAACCCGTCACTTCAGATAATTTTGAGCATTGGACAGCACCGCCGCAGTAAAATAAGTGAGGCTACCAAAATATTGCGCCACAATGGGTGAGCGGACCAAATCCACGATGGCCTGATGGCCCAAATGCTAGAGAAGATATACCATTGAGTATCACGCGCTATACATGATCCTCTTGATCCACTTAATCCGCCTAGTCCGCTTCATGCAAAACGCGCGCTTACTAGTTCGTCATTTGGCGTCGGCTACAGCGAATTTGCGTAACCATACAAAGCCCTTTTTTACTTACGCGGCGCCAAAGACAAACTAGCGAGCGCGCGTTTTGCACGACAGATTAAGCGGATAAAGAGGGTCAAGTATGGCGCGTGCCTCAGGAAACGCAGTATATATCCTCTTACTAAGGTGATCGAATAAGCTCATCTTTGACGTTCAGCAACCATCTACCCATACTTCTGCAAATCACCACGCCTCTTCCTCATTTTCAAAGAACTGTGTATGAAAACATGTTTTTTGATTGAGAATCTGCGCCTAATATTGCGCTTGAAAATTTATTAAAGAAAAAAGACCGAGGATATTGCAAATCCAAGTAATCAGTAGAAAGAGCTCAGAAAGCATTTTCTATTGATGTGTAACATCCCACAACTTTGGAGTACAAGCAGCACAAACTTCGGATGGCGTTCAAAAAAGTCTGTCGCACCTTCTCCAAAGAGCCGCTCAAAAAATTATGTAGGAGAAGCTGCAAGAAGCTTTTCATAACATGTGAAAGTCATTATATACAAAACTGTCCACGTTGCTGGTTGTTTGCCGTACATCAGAAAGAAATCTTCGAAATCGCAAAAAATCAAGGTGCCCCATTACTTTTGAGTCATTCTAATAACTAGTCACTTACCTTCAGTTTTCCTTCGTAGAGTAGTTTCTCCATGGCACGCCAGGTAAGAAGATGTGGTATGGTAACAGGTACTTGCTTATCCTTTTCAAAAGCGAGAGCAAAGCTATCTTTTTCTCTCTAAGCGAGATTTATTTGAGCCTTCGTCTAATGCAGGTGTTTGCAAATTAAGCTCTTATGTTGCGCTAATGGAGAATCAAGTCCATTACAAAACCCGACTACATGCAACAGAAAATTTCTTTTTTTATGACAGACGCACAGAATTCGTAGTTGTTGTTTTCCTAATAATAGTATTGAAAGCAGATTATGATTTCACGATATTCTCATTATATAAAAGAATCATCTCCTTTTCTCCTATCAAAACCGGACAAGATCAAGCTTATTTACAGCTCATCGGCGTGAAAATAAGGTCGTGAAAGTACTTCAAACGTTTGTTACCCTACCTCTACTTTTACTTTAATGTCGATATAACTACTTTTCTATTGCGGAGAGATAGCCTCCTTCTAAATTTTGTACCAGTACAAAAAAAAATTATGTAACTCACCTTGAAGGGTACGGGACCGTGGATGAGGTATAGGTCAATGTAATCCGTCTGCAATGCTTTCAATTGCATGTTCACGCACTTTTCCACATCTTCTGGAGCGTGGGCTGTCATAGGGAGCTGAGATATAACAATGTTAGATATTGCTACCTCAGAGGCATCGGTCATTGTTCTGATTATTATAGTGCTATGAGATAAAGCTTCGTTTGCTCGGACACATTTGGCTTGGATAAGAGCTGCAATGCAACTACGCAACCCTCTCCTTCTTACATTGCTTCTCTTTGGTGCCACTCTATCCTAAGCAGCATCGATAAATTATTTTGCATCATTGTCTGGGTTGAAGAGAGGAGCAAAGAATGGGAGTGGAAGAGAGGAAAGAACAAATATGCTTGAAGGCGTGATATCTTTTGCAGCTGCAAAGCACAGTCTTGGACTTAGCTCATCCAGGAGAGCCGAGAACGATGAATATGTCAAAGTTTCTTCTGCCGAGCCGCTGCCTTTAAAGATGGTGGGCACTTTCTTCTGCCCTGAATGTCGGTCCGCGCTTTCCTTCAGTACAATCTCGCTTTTTAGTCTCGGAAAATGAAACTGATTTGGACCTTTCGGTCAAGCCAAAAATGTGCTGAGCAGGATCTGGACCTTTGCAGTCGCCGTTCAATAACAATCCACAATTTAGGTGTGCCAGGGGTACACCATTCAAATTTGCATTCATCAAAAGCAAAATCTTGAGAAGAGAGTCAGTAATCAAAATCCAACTATGGCAGTGGAAAGCTTGAACCTATAAACTTAAGAATAATTGTGAATTTCGTCCAGGCGTAGTGGCAACCAAGTTGCAATATATGCCACACATCAAAAGTTTCCTTTGAAGAAAGTCTTCCGGTATGCTGTTGTTTGTTTGTCAACAGGTTCTTCGTATTTACTTATAGGCAGCGATCGAAAAGACTCTCGACTTCCAAGTCCTTGTCATTCTCGGATCTTTCTGTGGTCCTGAATCCAAATCTAAAGTGGAATATGGGCAGAAACCCAGATTTCCGTTCTGGAGAGCCTACTTTCGACATCGCGCACGAGTCAACGCTAATTCTGCAATGCATAAAATGTCTCACACGGCTTGCATTTGCCGCTCTGCACCATGTAAACTTACGTGAAGCTGCTCGCAAGCAAACTCGTCTTCGTTTTTGATATTGTGAGAAGTTTTTTTTTGCAACTTTTGAGACACAATCATCAGTAACAGGATTTTCATGCCTAGCTGCGCTTTGTTGAGGTCCTCAGAACAAAGCTTCTTGTATCAATTGATATTTTATTATTTTTGTCTTTCCTTTCTTGTTTGGGCCTTTGGAAACTTTACTTACACTGAAGAACAGTTTACCTTCGTCAGAGGCTCCTAGTATGCAAAAAAACAGTTGCCCTGGAGCCGCGATTTCGCGAACTACACCAAGGTTCTTTTATTAGACACACAGAGAGATCAAAGAAAGTAAGAACTTTGCTTGGTACAGCAGATTGTTAACAGTCCTTTGCGTTGAATCGCCGCTGCTTCTGAAGGACTTCAAACAAGCAAGTTTTCGAGAGCTTTTGTCAGGACCCACTGCATGTATAAGGTTGTCCGGAAGTTAAGGTTCCGTTTCAAATTTCAACCGCAAGAAGTCATATATTTTTCGATTCTAAATGAGTTTCAAAGTATCATTCGGTAGAGCAAAATGAGCTCTATAAGAAGACGTTCTCGCTTTTACACCGGCTTTGATCCACCTTGAGGTTTAAGTCAAAAACTAAAGAGGTTTAACAGTCCGAAAAATCGAGGGAAGTCGTAACTCTGTTTTAAAGCATCCTAACGATTTTCTATCTTGTTCATGTTCATTGTCTACATCCGTTGGTGTATTTCTTTCTCTGTTAGAAACCAAAAAACGAATATTTTCGATCTTTTGCAAAATGATGCTGCGCTGTTTCCGCATGAGTAATTGTACACTATAAACTTTAGAAGTACAACTGTAATTTTTACAAGGTCTAATCTTTGAGAATGGATATTAGCGTGAGACCTTACTATGTGACGCTATGTTCGACATTCCTTGAGAACTAAATGTAAGAAAGAAACTTCTTAATTGTGACTTTTTGAGATTGTTGGGAATAGATGAATCCGAGTACTTTTGAGATAAAGTTTCTCTTTATTTCCTTTGCTTTTTTTACGTTTTAAAATCTACTTTGGCTCTGCCCCCTTTTTTCAGAGTGTTGACTTGCTCAGCCTTACGCTGGCTATTCTCTTCGCTGTATTTTCCACTGCTCCTTAGACTTCACTTGGGAAGCTGATCGCCTTTTTAACTCAGTTATGTTGTCTCATCTGTTTTGATTTCAGAGGTCCTCGCAAGGCTGCCTGCACAATTCAGTCCATACAGCTTTGATGAACTTCGGTCTACGTTCCCTTTGCCTAAATTCGCTAATACCTTGTTGTTCTGTTTTCAGTTTCTCATTATATGGGTTATAGTATAGCATAGATTCTTTTTATTTTTTTTTATGACAATCTTGTTCCATCAGCTATTTTCTCATTGTTGTCTTGCTGGCATGCTCATGACAGAGGCTCTCTTATTACATATGCAGCTTAGTGTTTGTCTTCTAAATTTGACATCGTCTTTGTCGTGTAGTTTTATATGTTTGTCTCTTATCCTTGATCATCTTGTATCCAAGTCCGATGTTGGCGATGGTGGAGGTAAGCCGAACGAGATTTCCTGCCCGCCGGGTACGCATGATTTCGCTCATTCGCCCAGGTGCTCATCCCTCTTTCTTTCCTCGAAAGTGACCGTATATTTTTATACCGTCACGCATCGTACTTGGACTTGTCCTTAGACTAAGTTCAGCCCCCACGACACTGACTTTAAAGACAACGCTGATGAGCATCTGGTTTAGAGGGTTACTCTCCTTAGTTTTTCTAAGGTACTGAGCATGTCACAATTTCGTTTCATTACTGTCTTTGTCTGTCGTTTCATTCGTGTCTTTGTATTGGAGCACTATGCACAGACAGTGTATCAAAAAATAAATAGAGTGTTGTAGGGTGTTGAAAAATCACATTTATACTTCCACCGGGTCGTTGTATACAATGACTTATGTGGAAGCAACACACATCACTTTGGCAAAAGCGTGAACATTTTCGTTTTCCTGGTTTTTAACCGAGGAAAAGATACAGCGACGGTATATAGAATTGTCTATCGTGGAAAGTGCATATGTGAGCAAGCTACAATTTTTGTAGGATATTTTCGAACAGAATTACTATTTTCCTCGATTTTTGAGCAGTCAAATCTGCTCTTATCTTTTGACTTCAAACTCGAATAACGCCAACAGAGCTTGTTTTGCTCTATCAAATGCTACTTTGAAGCCACTCCGAGGCTGAGATGTGTATGGCTTATCGCGGTTAGTATTCAAAACAAACATCAATTTTCGGGCAACCTAATAGATCAGCTTAGAGGCTAATTCTCAACAAAGGCGGCTTGCAAAGGAGGGCATCTATGTTGATATTATCACAAACTTTGTACCTCACAGTGATAAGTGGCATTCTTCCCTCGCGTATCTCTACGGAAAGTTTTTGAAGATGGACTTCACAGATCAACAGCATAAATGCTTCACTATATCTTTTACTACTTTTGGAATGTCTTTACTTGCCTAACTAGCAATGTAGGACTTCTTGTAAAACTTGTCTATCGAAAATCGAACGATAAGCAATCACTGTCAGCAGGGATAAATGTCGGCGACGGTTATTTTTCATTTTGCTATTGACAAACTAATTTTGCATGTTGCTTGCTCAGTAATGCGTTTCTTCAGGGTTTGCGAAACCAGCATTTTGCATGAGATTCTCCATGGATTTCGCAGGAGAGCATTACTGACCATTTGTGCAGTACTCTCTCCTCACTTAGATTACATTTGTGAGATTTATTCTTTGTAATGCACTGCGCTGTGTATGATTCACTTCGTCTTCACATCGCTTTCTATTCGTGTTATTGTTAGTCTGTCCACTTTGGTGACATGCATTGATGTACATGTGTAAGGACATAACTTTGAGAATCTTGTAAATGCTAGAATACGTTCTTGCTTGCTTTACCTTTTTCGAATTTCGATGTTGCAATGTTCTTGACTACAATGCCAAAATCCAATGTTATTACTTAACTACTCCTAAGCGGTATACATGAAAAGCAACAAAAATAGACCACAGAAGTTTTTACGATACATCGTGCAGAGGGCACCCACCGTCAAAAGGGCGAGTTATGATGCTGCTACGGCTTAAAACACTGGCGTCATCTCGGGGACCCGCCCGCCAGCACCAAGGCTAATGCTGACTAGACGTTTGAGCATCTTTCATCATTGAAGCTTGTACGTCGGTGCATGCTTCGCTTACAGATTCGCACCATTCGTTAGCATTTCTAACCTTACCTTCGTCGTGATAAACACGTCTTTCCTCTTTAGCTTTCCTGTCTCGAAGTATTCTTTCAGAGCTTTCCCAATAATCGCCTCATTTCCGTATAGGAATGCAGTATCTAAAAACAAGAAGTTGGATGTGTCAAAGATTTTAGATTACATAATATCTACAAATTAGATGTTTCCAAAGATAAGTTACACAATGTCTACAAAGTTTATGAGAAAAAACTGTTGGAATGTGTAAGAAATTTGAGGCAAATTCAACTTGCCTTAAATTTCTTACAAACAACAAAAGGCTAAAGTTACAAATATGAATGACTGTACGAAGTGCTGCAACATGAGATATTAGAGCTACAAAACAAAACCGCTGATTGACTTTAAAAAGTAAATCCAACTGTTCCATTGACTCGCAATTATGCATACACGTACATCCCTGCTGGAGCGAAGAAGAGAGGGGATGTGAGCGGAAACCCATCATTTGCTACTCCAGATTCAGTATTCTTGGTTTTTGTTTGTGGTATGAAAGTGCTTATGTCTTGATACTTGAATGTAATAAATGGCAGAACATTACCAAACAAAGGTCCATTGTTTCACGTGCCCCCTCAGAAATCCCCAGAGGATCACACCGTGTTTTCAAAGACGTCTATCTTTCCAGGAATTCGGTGGAAACGTCGCAATGTTGCACTGAGGATAATCTATGGCACTGCTTTGGATGTTATCAGTAAAACAAAATGGTTTGCGCAGATTGTGAGCTCGATGAACCTCAACTCGCGAACAGCGGTCTATCGAAGACGATATTCTGAATATTCACTAATGTACAGTTTTATAGCATTTCATCGAGTTGGTAGGAAGTTTATTGACTCTGAAAATGTGAGACCTTTGTGGATTTCCTAGAGGATCACACTGAATAGCGAAAAACTCGGTTTGTGAGGCAAGGCAATTTCATGTCATCCATTATATAGGTAGGGTATGTAAACCTTCATAAGACAGATGCAAAATAGTAGATATATTTATAGTGGCAAGATATGACGCGTTCTCTTTCAAAGTCTTTCAGATCCCCCGCGGGGATGTACGTGCATACAGGCCCAAGTTGTTGAATGGAAAGTACTATTGTCCTCACATCATTCTCCTTTTACTTTCTTGAATTTTTGATTCGGGAAAAATTGTTTCATCTTAACTATGTCATCAAAGGTATGTTTATTGTGTGCAACACTTTTTCAAATATCAAAAATTTGAGGCTTTTTAGGCTGGATCATACGGTCATCAAATGCTACGTGCAAGCTATCCAGAACCTATAATAAAGCTTTTGCTCAAAAAAGACTATCGAGAAGCTTCCAAAACATTCTGCAGGTCTTCGTGCATAACACTATTCGATGTTGAATTTCGCTACCATGCTACAAAGCTCAGAGACGGAATGAAGGGAAGGGCAATTTTTGGAAGGGAGCTCCCTGTGACAATCTAACTATGTTGATTTCAAACGACACTAGTAGGATCTTCTAAAAACTGTAGGCACTTACCGATCAATCGATAGCCGTTGTCGAGGGCTGACTTTACCACGGTAGTCAGTTCGCGCTCGTCAGTAGACTGAAATAGAGTTTTGCTTTACGATTTTGTTCTAAGAATAGTGTTCGTAAACTTTGCTCTAGTTGAAAACGAAATTCTTCGGTTTTGTAGTCCCCGCTGAAGATGATCGCAAAAATTGCAAGTTTACCGAGATATTTTGGACGATAATGGTTCAAATACAATTTTGTTTACACAAATAATTGACGGGACTCGTTGTGTTTTATGACCTCGATCCTTTGTGTTGCACATTCGGTAAAGCTGATTTCAAGATTCACTTTTGAGCCAAAAATTCCTAAGCGTTGCAGCTCGGGGCTAATCTTTCCTTATTCGCTCAACTGCCTGCAGAATCCTACACCATCCACCTGCATTCCTAACACCGGCTGGCCGCACCATTAAACTTCTTGATAGCACAATAACGCGCGCGGCTAGATTACAAATATTCTCAATAGCAAAAGATTACATAATGAAAGAAGCTAAGCTACGAAAGTACCTAAATTGATGAAAGTGAAATAGAGGACGAATCCGCCTTCTCGCAAGCCCCCGAGAACCACCAAGCTAATTTTGAGTACGATCTTCTCAGCGAAGATAAGTTACGATCTCTCTCGGCTCCCGCTGCTAAGATTCATACACATCAACTCTCAACTTTCCTTGCGCATATCGAGGCATAATCCAAAAGTTTAATCACTTTGCTCAAACGCTAAGAACCAAACTTATTCGCGAGAATTTACCAAGGGAGCTGCCAAGCACAATCAATGAAAATACGTAAAAGATCGAAAGAGAATTCAAAACCGTCGGAAATCAAAGGGGCATGTGCCGCTTGTTGTGCGAGTTTATGTATCCATTGACTTGGCAACGCGCCCAGCGGGGAAAGGTCCGGGCGCGAATATGATAGCGCGACCAATCCAGCGTCACACAGTACTTCCGGCACCTGAATCGAGGAGAGGCTTGCATCGCGCATTTCTGTAAATTCTTGAAAGGTCTCAACTATGGAGACCACCACGGAAAGAGAACAAATTGAATTACCAAGCTGAGCTTGACAAAGTACCATTCCAAAAGCAATAAGACAGAATTGGGTAAAAATACTGCAAAATACAGGGTGTCCGTAAAAAATGTGCCTACTGTTTGATTGTGAATGACTCTCTTCTAACGAAGTCTTTCGAGAAGCTTTAGGCACCATTTTGTAGAGCGAGGTTCAACTTAGATTTGCAGTATAGAGCGAATCACCGAGCTCGTTTTATTACTGTAGGAATATGGGAGGAACTTTCAGCATATGGAACCATCGTGAAATATGCCGCCTGACAAAATTTTTTTCAAAAAATCTGAAAAATCGTGTACTAGGGTTTTCGCGCACGCTGATTCCACTGCACAACTTTTTACGGGTGTTTTCAGCTTTTTTGACGGTGTAATCACATTTCTGAAAAATGCTGGAAAATTCAATTATTACGGTTCACCTGGGGTAACTTAGGAAAGAGGCACCACAGTAAAGTGGAAATTTCATATTCGAAAAGAGCGGCTTCCATTACCATAGTGTAAGAATTTCCGGCTTGTTTGGTCATGTTCCGAGGCAGATTATGGCCTCCAAAGACCTAAAATCCTTGTCGAAGTTCCTACCGTAATCCTACAGTAATAAAAAGAGCTCGGTGATTCGCTCTATACTGCAAATCTAAGTTGAACCTCGCTCTACAAAATGGTGCCTAAAGCTTCTCGAAAGACTTCGTTAGAAGAGAGTTATTCACAATCAAACAGTAGGCACATTTTTTACGGACCTCCTGTAGATATATCTATGAAGTCCACATATTCTGCAAGTATGCGATGTTATGTAACTTACTAGCCATGTTCCGAGTCCTAGAATAGGCATATAGCGACCAGATGAAAGCTTAATTTTGGGTGCTGCCATTCTTGGGATAAGAAGCTTAGCTGAACACTTGTCTGCATTAAAAAAGTATATTTCCTGTAGAGTTGGATGACCTTTGTATTAGGTTGGTGCGGAAGTTCTTTCGCACCAAATTCAAAGAATCATAACTTGTTGAATTCTCAACGAATCGGCAAGGTCTAAATTTTGCATAAGAGAGGAACTCATACTTTTTGCATCTGTATCTGAACTGTTCGTTAAACTGTTCGTGTACAAATGAAGGAGATAGAAGCTCAAAACCAAAATCACTCAAAATTTGAATTTTTCGTGTAGGGTCATAAAAAATCGGAAACCTGCAGAAAAATCGGAGCAGTTAGTATTGTAGGTTCTTTCACAAGCTCTATCTAAAGTTTGCGTCGATTGAGCGTCTCTGTCAAAAGCTGAGATTTCCTTGAAAAATGCCAAAATAAATCAAATTCGCCCTTTTGTATTGCTTGCTCGAAAATCATAACTTTTCATAGAGAAGTCAATCGGCGCAAACTTTGCATCGTTAGAAAGAGCTGGTGAAATAACCTACAATACCGACTACTTCGATTTTTGTTGTAAGTTTCCGATTTTTTATGACCCTACACGAAAAATTCAGATTTTGAGTGATTTTGTTGCGCTTCTATCTCCTTAATTTGTATACGTTAATGAACAGTTTAGATGTAATGCAAAGAGATTGAGTTCCTCTCTTATACAAAATTTGGATCTTGTAAATTTGTTGAGAACTCACCAAGTTATGAATTTTTCAATTTGGTGTGAAAGAACTTTTGCACCAACATAATATATGTAAGGTCGTTCGACTCATTGTCTCAAGCCGTTAGCATGGTACTCAGAGTGACAGATTGTGATAAATGAAATTCAATGGTGATAGTTATGAAAAAAAACTAGACAGGCGCAATTCGCCATTGTAATAACATTTTTGGTTGATTTGCTGAGTCTATTGCTTGCAAATAGGCATCAGGGTTTGTCGTTACTGGACGATGGCTATAAATGCAGCATACAGGAGTCTTCACAGAGTGGCAAGTGTAATGCTGGGAAACGTAATTAGAAATTAGAAAAAGACATGCTTAATCATGGGCTGAACAAGGCCGGGAAGAAGTTTCTTCAGTAACTGTTGCCACGAGTGTAATAGGATGGTAGTAGAGAAATTACTTATAAAAGTTGCGGTAAGAAGCTTATTTGGGTATTCAATGATTATAAGGAAGTTGCAGTTAAAATATGCATTGCGAATGACATAAAAAAGAGAATCTGAATAAAAATAAAATAAAATAAAATAAGCAGTTGTTTCCCAACTGTACTTTTGCCACTATGTGACGTTCTCTGGTTATATTGAGAAGCTTTGCATCAAACGTGCAAAAGTTCAAAGCGAAGAGAGATAAAGAGAAAGTGAGTGATGGTGTTGAAGACACTACGAAAACTTGCTTTTTAGAAGAAGCGATCGCCCTACATCTTTAAACTCAATAATTGTTTATATGTTTAAATACCCTATGTGGTATTTACCTCTATGAAAGTAAAGCTATCAAACGCGTACATGAGGCATTTTTCAAAGATCGACATTTTGAATGTATTTTTCTTTAAAATTATGAGTGTGATAGCAAATTTGAAAGCTTGTTCATTCTTAACTCCTATCTCGAAATCCAAAAAGTAATCTTTATGCCAAGCTAAATTGTTGCTTGTAGCAGTAAAAATGTTTAACCAAGCAAAGAACCTATAAAATTTGGAAATTGTAAAGTGAGTAAACAAAAATGTAATTTACGAATGCTAATTACAACTCTCAATTAATTCTAATTACAATGGCTCAATTACACAGCGAGAAATAAATCTCTGCTTTCTTACGAATCTGTCCAATTGAATTGATGGTAGCGATAAGATGTTGATCTTTTGGGAGGCTCATAAACGTTAAGAAACTAAATTATCGATAAAGTGATTGCAGGGTAAACATACTCCGAAAGACTATGCAAAGTTTTTGCGACAAAAAAGTTCTGAGCAAAGGTTTCTACAGATATCATATTCATTTCCATAATCTCCTCACTTTCTGATGTAATCAGATGACTTCACTACAATTTTAATCATTGAAAGATCAATTTCGCTAATGACTCGAGTGTACCTTGCAAAACTTGCTACGCTCCATTGAGCGGTAATCATTTTCCGCTATAAAAACATGTCATACTTGAAATAGCCTTATAATTGCTAGAAGACATTTTTTGTGAATATGTGTTAGTTTAACGATAAAGATAATGTTCATAGCCTATGCTACCACGTATCGAGGCCCCTTGTCGAAAATTTGTATGAAATTTTTGAAGTTTTACATGGGTAGAAATGTGCAAGTGGCTTGTATTTTTTTGAATGATTGAAACAAATTTTTAAACTTTTTGAAATTTCAATTTAACTTGTGTTTTGGCAGTTTATTCCACGCAACCTTTTTCTGGATTTTATGGGTTATGGGCCCGCAAAAATTTTTCGAAGCGTATGGGACACCAATTCGATAGAATGAAGCAAGGCTCTACAAAACGACTACCAAAGACCTGCTAAAATCTTTATTCCACGTAGATATTGAAGACGAACTCATTGAGCATTTAACTACGCCAAATCGGAATATTGCCACGAGAATTCATTCCTACGACCTTCCCAGTTGACCATCACACAGTAGACATTAGGTTGGTGCAAAATTGTAAGCGTTTTGCGAGTTTTTTAAAGTGCTATGGCTTTTTAAAAAATGCACATTTCTCAATGCGGTAACACCATCAGACGCAGCAAACCTTTCGCAGTACTGCACATCCAACTGTATACTATTACGAATGGGCAGAAGGCCCTACCTTTGAGCTTTCAGAAATGTGTGAAGTTTGGCGCGATTGCTTTCTCCAGTGGAAATTTATGGGCCACAGAAAATTATCGCAGCGACAATCCATGTTGAGGTGTCCATATTTCAGCTTAGATGATAAGTAGTGTAGGCAAGTGTGGTGATCTGATAATTTCTATCATATGCAGTAGCTGAGTTTTTGAAACAATGCCATCAATCGCGTATGCGTTCTGGCCAGAAAAAATAAATGCAATAAAATTCTTATTTTGAGCGCGGTTATGCAATGCTCCGTATTTTTTTTTCGACATTTGAGGCTGACAGAGCTTCTCAATAATATGCTAAATCTATTTTGTGTAGGAAAGTTCAGTGCAGAAAAGCTGTCTTGAGACGAGACCAAAAACGCCCATTAATTGTGTTGACTAAATATATACTAAAATACTAAAATACAGTAAAATTCATTTATGCATCGATGTTATTTCCCCGTGTTCAAAGTTTTAGAAAAAAGACTAAACGAAGTGCCAAATTCTGCCCGTAACAATGCAAATTCAATCTCAGTTTCGTATATTACAAGCCTTCAATAGCGTGACAAAATAATTCATTAACAGACATCGTTTCTGCAACAACTTAATAGAAGGGAAAAATTGAGATAAACTCTTTCTACTGGATCAAAGTAAGTAATCAGAGAGCACTGCAAAGGATTTAGGTTGAGGTTTGCAATGGCGGCACTATGCCTGCTTTTTTTTGCTTACACTGAATACGAACTGTGTAGATTAGGTGGAGAAAACTTGTTGAGACCGTTTCTGATAAACACTCAGCTGGAATCCTTGCATCATCCTTTTTCACGCTAATCATGCATGAAGTACTACGAGTCGCGCAGATTAAGAGATTTTTTATTGTATTTCCTGTTGAAGAGTAAAAAAGTATTTCAAATGTCGAGGGGGATACCTGCAGCCACATGCCTACTTATACAGCTGGTGTGAGAGCAATCACGGATATAAAATTTTACTCCAAAACTGGAAACCGTTGGTCATTTTTTGTATCAAACCTCTGTGTACGGCAATTCAAACTAATCATATCATCGCAGCTGCGAGGAAAGGAAGACAATCTAGCAAATCGGCAACCCTTCTGACCATTGTCAAGTTTCACTCATGTGATCACGCAATCATTATTGATAACCCCATATATAATACCCACGTTTTTAAGTAGAAATATTAGCTTGCTCAGCTTTCTTCATTGCGAAACCAGAGGTAACAAATTGACTATTTCCTTTGGCTTTTCACATGTTTGAGGAAAAATATTTATTATTATTAATCCACTAGCTTGCTTAGCCGGCTCCGCCCGGTTCAGTGAAAACTATGGTAAAGGTTCCATCCTTATCCGTGCAGAATCCTTCCCTGTGCCACTTCTCCATGCAAATTCCCTATCCCCTCTCAGCATGCTCACCTACCCCCTGTGCCAACTCCCAGCCCTCTAGGTTAAATTTTGCAAAAAATCGATAAAATCGATAAATGTAATGAATCCAAAAACTAATTCTGTATCCTAATCAGCGTGCTCACTTACCCCCCTGTACCAACTCCCAGCCCCGTAGGTGAAGTCTGCAAAAAAATCGATAAAATCGATAAAAGTAATGGATGATGTTGAAAACTAATATTGTATTCGTAATCCACATGCTCGGTTACCCCCCTGTGCAAACTCCCAGCCCCGTAGCTCTATTTAAAAAATCGATAAAATCGATAAAAGTAATGGATGATGTTGAAAACTAATATTGTATTCGTAATCCACATGCTCGGTTACCCCCCTGTGCAAACTCCCAGCCCCGTAGCTCAAACTTTTTAAAAAAATCGATGAAATCGATAAAAGTAATCGATAATCCTGAAAACTAATATTGTAATTTCCATGCCTGGTTACCCCCTGTGCCAACTCCCAGCCCCGTAGGTGAACTCAGCAAAAAAATCGATAATCGATAAAATCGAACCCGCCGGGGCCCGAAGTGTATGTGTGCCAAGTTTGGTCCAGATCGGTTCAAAAATGGAATTTTCTATTCGGAACATACGTACACACATACAGACATACAGACAGACAGACAAACAGACATTCAGCTTTATATATAAGATAACAATTAGTAACAAAATACAAGATTGATGAGAATTATACTTCAGCGTCAACTGAACGTGATTTAGAGTTGTAGGGGTAACACGGGCACTTTTGATTTCCACATCCTCGAATGGATAGAACGGATGAGTGATTGCGCTGAAAAAATAGCAATTCCCATCAAACGTAACTCCTCGTTATTGATTTTTGTTAGCATAGAAACCTTCCAGGTAAAAAATCAAAGACACCAAAATTCTCCTTAACGCTGTAAATGAAGCTCGTGAACCATACCTTCGATAGTCAAGAGACAGAGCCCAGAAAGTGATAGTTGTTTGAGTTCTTGCCCCCTATAAATAGTGAAGGTTGTTTTAGAAAAAATAGATGGAAATTTAGAGATTTGAATTGAACCAGGAAACTCGAAAAATTCATATGAAACAGAGGCTATCACATCACCAAATTTAAAACCTTATCTTGGTGGTTTCCTACGCACATTTTTGTCTTCAGAATTGTCGGTTAAATTGGATGGCAACAGGAACAAAGTTCTCTTCTAATTGAGAAAAAAGCGTTAGCTGTGGCGGTGGTTGGGAGATCGAAAGAAGGCAAACCTGTCAACAACTTCAACAACTGAACTGAACATGTTAAACATGTCTGAAAAGTTATGCTGCACATCGACGCCAATCTGATTTTTGACGCGTCCTTTAAATTTTCACCCCCGCATGGTCGTTTCGTATCCTGCGACGTTGTCTGGATTCTTCCGCTCATCCTTCTGAGCAAGTAACGTCCAAGCTGAAGAAAATTTGTTGCAAAAGCATTGAAAAAGAACAAGGTAAAGAAAAACTACTTTTTGGTAATTTTTACAAAAAAAAACCGGCATAAGCAAAGAAGTAAGCTCGGCGACGTTTTCTACATCATAGACAGAAACAAGACCTATCGAATACACAAAAAAACCGAGTGAAAAGAGTTGAACTGAAGAAAAAACAAGAGGTTTTCGAAAACTCCGTTTTTCCTATATTTCTCGTTTAAATCATAAAAAGGAGTCTTGCGACGTTGTCAGCGTGAAAATAGAGATCAAGAGCTTTAATATGATATATAGATTGTCGAAATTGGGCTCTCAACAACGAAGAAAAGGGTACCAGAGCCAAATGCCCCGCCCCCCGCTTTTGGGGTAGCGAGGTAGCGCGCAAGTCGCGGAGACGCAGACGAGCAGCGGAGACAGACCAGAGCCGGCGGGGCATTTGGCTCTGGTCATTGATCTCCGCAGGATCATAACGAAACCCTGTAACATTATATATCGTTGTGATCCTCATGAGACGCCCAGGAGGACTGACAACGTCGCGGGTCTTGAAAATCACTCCATAACGAGATAGACCAGCATTTAAGTAACTCTCTGCGCAAGATTTGAGCGCAGTTTCTCATTTCTATTTAACTCCAGCTGCTTTCATGAACTTTCAACGCTTACTCGAAGTCTAGAGAAAGATTAATTGAGAAATTTTGCTCCAGTTCCTCATTGAATTTTTGAATAAAAGTCTTTTTGGCAAAAAAGGGCCATAAAAACGTAATCCTTCGGTTTTTTGAGCTTCTTTTGGATGTCACTACCATATTTACCTCATTCGCATTTTTCCCTACATGGATATGTCATTAGTTATGCCATGATATCCGGGGCTTCGCCTCGGATGACGTCCCTCTAAGTGAAGGTTGTGCTCTATCATGACGCTCAAAGTGAAGGTCACCAGAGTACGTGGCTCTATGTATCGAAGGTATGTCGTGAACACTTACAAGTCAAACAAAAACAGCCTCGTTCTCTTTTTGATATTGTCAAGCTTCTCCATTTCCTGTGCACTTAGTGTGAAATCAAAGACACCAAAATTCTCCTTAACGCTGTAAATGAAGCTCGTTGAGTTTCATAGAAATTCTATGCGAAAAAGTCAAAAATCAGAGTCGGTTGATAATTGTCATAAGCCAAAAACCGACGACATACCGTTGTGGCTTAACGCTTTTCGGAATGACAGCAATTCCACGCTGGATGAGATGACGCAACAAAACTTGAGCCGTAGATTTCTTATGCTTCTCAGCGAGTTCTTTCACAAGGGGATCCGTCAACGGGTCACCTTCGCCCCAAATCATTTTCTTATTAAAAGCCTGAAACAGACTGATATTTTAAAAGTGGAACTGTGAGCTCCCTTTGGACCATTTTGCCTCGGGATCCTAATGGAGCGTAAGCTGTCAGGGACATATTGAGCTGTTTACAAAGTTGGAATAGCTCCGTTTGTGGCCAGTACAGATGGCATTCGATCTGAACATGTACAGCTTGATCAGCCCTTAATTTGGGAATTTAAAGATTATGGGTAGTTAATTGTGAGGTTAATAATACCTAAAGGTTAGAAGGCTTGATTCGTGCATGATCATAAACGTTCTGCACCTGCTTAGTATTGAAGTTTGACAGCCCCAAAGCCTAAAGGAATTTGTGAGCTTAATAACTTATTCTGGTGGTATTACCTTGACTTTTCCAGCATCGTAAAGTTTTTCCAAAGCATGCCAAGTTTCGACATGATCGATAGTCACTGATACTTGCAAACCATCCACAAACGCAGGCGCAAAGGTGTCACCTTGTTTCTGTGGGAGATACATACAAAGATTTAAATGTCACGATAAAGTAAAGAATGGAGAAAGCAGCTTTGCATTTACTCCTCAATCACTTAATCACCAATAAAGGACACTATCAATATTATATAACAACTTATTGGCTTTATTTACTCGAAAAGAGAAAGCAAGAGCCACCTCTCTACCCATCGATATGTAACTTACCCTTTGATTCACCTGGCTGAAAGGGAGGCTTCGTGACCTGATTTAGGCTAGGTATGATCAGAGAGCACGCACGGGGGAGAGACACAGACTGCGTCGCGGGCGCTAGCGCTCTTAATTAGGTCACGAAGCCCCGCCCTCCAGCCACCAAGCCAGTTGAATCGAAGGTTACCTCAATTTTCTTCTATCTTTGAGAAAAGACTAAACAGTGAAATTCTCATTTCCATTGAAATCGCAAAAATCGCAGTTTTTCAAACTTTTGCCTTTTTATGTGTAAGAATAAGGAAATTCCACATATACAGGGTGTCCCAAAAGTATGTATACACTATTTGATTATTAACATCTCCCTTCCTTATAAACCTGGCACCTGACTTCAGGTACCAGTTTTGTAAAGCAGGTTCCAACTAGGCAGACGCTATACTCCTCGAGGAGTATAGCATGACGATTGGCGATCGCGAACCGTAGCTATTGGCGATCGCCAATATTCGGCGACTACACGTTTGATACGTATCGATTTGACATGTGGTATGCTTGGCGATGGGCGAGCCAGTCGTAGCGATTGGCGATCGCCAATATCGGCGACAAAAATCGCCGGTTTTACACGTATTTGATACATATCGATCGTCGCCATGCTATACTCCTCGAGGAGTATAGCGCCTGCCTTAGATTTGCAGCATGGAGCAAATCAAGTATCTTCATTCACTACTGTAGGATTACGGTAGAAACTTCAAGAAGGGTTTTGCGTCATTAAGCGTCCTATTCCACCTTAAAAGGTAAATTTGATAATCTGTAAACTCTTTCATAGGCTAATTAAAGTCGTTCAAACCAAATATGAACTTTGCCTTTGACCGCGATGCTTCCTTCATAACTTATGCCCCGTAAACCGTAATTGCTGTTTTTCTATGCTCACTCAAATTGCAGTCACACCCTTTGAAATGCTTTACAAACTCCTAGAAAGTTGAGTAATCAGCGCATGCAAAATCCCTGGTACACCACTTTTCAAAATGTTTGGAAACTTTTTTGAAACAAGGCTAATCCACAATGATGCTGTAAGCCAAAAGCTCTTACCATAATCCTAAAGTACCGAAGAGCGATCGGTGGTTCGCTTCATACTATAAATCTAAGTTGAAGCCAGCTCTACAAAATAGTATCGTCTATTCCCCACAGTATAGCGGGCGGAGCTTTGCCGACATTTGTCAACGTATGCGCGTGGCAGTTTTTGATAGCTAGAGTTACAAAAACCAATGCTCTAATAAAGAGGATTCAACAAGTTTTTCAACATGTTCGAATGTCTGCAGGGCCACGCCCGCTATACGCATGGGAAACGCCTATACCTTAAGATGGTAAAAACTGCTAAGAGTGATATTAACGATTAAACAGTGTATACATACTTTGGGGACACCGGGTGCGGGAATTTATCTACCCAGAAAGGCATGCCGCCATGTAATTAGCAGGGGACATGAGAGGTCATGAACTGTCAGCAACGCTAATTTCACCCAATTTGCACCGAATACAAGCAAATTTTGCTCACAACAGATACGACACCATCCTACAGTGTACGAAACCGGGATTTCATTGAAATTTGAATTCAAAGTTCAGTAGTGAAATTAGTCCAACTAGGGTAAAAATTTGTATTTAGGGGTAACCTGCCCTGCTGGTTCCAAATATGATGGTGGTTTTGCGTGAAAACTCAAAATTTTTTTCTTTTGTATTTTAATCCTGTTTTCAAAATCTGGCAAAAAGCTTAAAATTGTCATTTGAGGCTTTTTCATGATGCTGTTTTCGAATATGCTAATGTTTTCGTCGGAAACTTTGAAAACTTTTTCTTCTAAAATTTTGGCTTCTTCATAGATTTCACTGCATTTTTGTTAAATTGGAAAACAGATGAAAAAGAATGATACTTTCAGAAAAACTAGAAAAATGATATAAACTGCGAAATAAAACTGGAAATAAGGTAAGAAAAATTCAGTGAAGCTGATACTAAGTTTGGGGGGTTGGAAAAGATTCCCAGCTATCATTAAAATCTGTGTGTTATTGAATTATTCTGGACACTACAATTAGTTTCCTCAATGAGCAGCTGAATTATCACTTAATTCTTGAAAAATGATAAAACATTTGCTTTTATCATATTCGTAAAGAGCGCCCTTAGAAATTCCCAAATCCAAGTTTTTATTCTGATTTGCCAAATATCGCCATTGAACATTGATTTCAATCCCATCACGAAACTCGGTTTCATTTTTACGCAAAACACCATCATGTTTGGAACCAGCATAGCAGATTACCCTTAAATACAAATTTTTACCCTAGTTGGACTAATTACACTACTGAACTTTGAATTCAAATTTCAATGAAATCCCGGTTTCGTACACTGTAGGATGGTGTCGTATCTGTTGTGAGTAAAATTTGCTTGTATTCGGTGCAAATTGGGTGCAAATTAGCGTTGCTGACAGTTCATGACCTCTCATGTCCCCTGCTAATTACATGGCGGCATGCCTTTCTGGGTAGATAAATTCCGTTCCCCGGGGACACCCTGTATAAGAGATTATCTAATTGAGCTCGAAGAGCTTTTTTGAGTGATGTGCTAACTGCTTAAAGATTTCGTGCTGAAGTAACATAGTAATAAGAAATATACCAAAAACTTGATGCGAGTTCTTCAAAGCGACATTCCAAGAAATCTGGCATAGTAGCGGTAGCGCGTTGACAGAATGATTGGCGCAGGTTACTTATAAAAGTGATGTTTTAGTCGCTACTGGAGAATACTGAAGATTACAACAAAAAGCTTTGAAATGTAAAGAAAATCAAGCTGTCTCATTATTTTCCGACCACCACTAAAATCGAAGGTTGACCTATAGCGCGCGGACTGCGGCAATATTACTAGGCTTGAACTCAAATCCCTTGGAAGCAAATATTCTCATTCAAGAATTAGTTCGATCTGCATGGCGGTATAAAAGAAGGCTAGAAGGTAAAAACATCTGGATTGAACAATATGGTTTTGATGATAACAGGAAAAACATTGAAGATGTTCTTTATAGCCTTTGGCCGATGTTTTTCAGATGATTAACTTGTCAGCCTTTTGTATATTTGTATCTTGTGAATGGCCACTCCTTGAATGCGCTAGAAAAAGAGAAAGATTTCCTCCCAAATTTTGAAGTTTTATAGCTAGGTAATAAAAGGAAACACCAAGTCAGCTTTTTTTCTGAGTACTTTCGCGATCATTTCAAATGATTGCCCTTGTAGCCAACATTCTAAGCCACTGATCTATAATAAGTATCAAATACTGAAGACGATTTTATGCACTATAAACTAGTTTGGGAAGCCAATATGATCACTGATAGAAAAAAAAGTTGCAAGCCATAAATGTGCTCACCCACTGCCGTGCCTCATTGATGACCCTTCTCTACTTATCATTTATGTAAATAAGGGGAGAAACTTTTCCAAATAAACTTATCTGATTCAATCTCCAAGGTCTCACTTACATGCTAGAATGAAAGAATTACAGATTTTCTTTGTCTGTGAGATGTTTAGCAGGCACTTGGAGAGACAGTACATTTCCTGCACCACGTATTTTGTCTAGCCTCAAAAGATTTTGCGGATTTTTGGATATATTTGCAAAGTCGAAGTAGCAATTTGCTACATCCCCAGTAAAGTATTTGTTGTCTTGCGAGAATACAAAAAAGATACACACCTCAAACGGCACAGGGGCATGCACAAGATACAAATCGAGATAGTCTAGTTGTAGCGCATCCAATTGCATTTTCAAAACTTTTTCGACGTCTGCCGGAGCGTGTGCAGTAGGGGGAAGCTGTAAACAATTTTTTTCAGCAAAAAAATCATGGACAACATCACACACATCCTGCATCCCAAGTGTTTTTCTGAAGCTTCTCACAAATTTGGAAAAAGCAAAATAACATTCCGCTGTGAGACGCTCTCGTCAGCAAAGTCTTCAATATTCCCAATATTTGCTATGACAAGAATCAGTGAGCCTGCGTTACCTTCGAAGTAATGAATATATCTTCTCTTTTGAGTTTTCTATTAGCGAAGTATTCATGTAACACTTTCCCGATCACACCTTCATTTCCATAGACGAATGCCGTATCTGGAAATGGGCAGGATGAAGTTCAATAACAAACGTTTACCTTTTTTGGGGCTTATTAATTTCACTTACATTTCCCTTTCGATATCCCAAGCCTTTTCATGTGTCTTTTGTTGGTACTAAAGTAGTGTCATGCTTGCATCAATCATTCAGTACATTCATTTCATTCATTTTCATCACTCTACTAGAAGGAAAATCTTGGTTACTCGCGGAGAACTAAATAGCCTCATGTGCCGCCTGTGAATATGAAACACATAAATTAGATAGAAATTTACTCATCAAATCTCCACAAAATTTAAAAACACCAATTTTGTGTTCGCAGAGCAGCCTTTCCCGCGCTAACATAGGGCAAGATAGTTTACTCAGCACAGGGCTCGGCACGAGCTGGCACCAGGGAATTTTGAAAACGAAGTCCCCTTTGAAATTTGCCAATTTTTACGAAGTCCCCCTTGACTTTTGAGAAATTTTACGAAGTCCCCTTTGATCCTCAACGATATCCCCTCTAAAATCCTAAAAAAATCCCCAAAATCCCCCAAAAAACGAAACGTCGACTAAAAAAAAAAAAAAAAAAAAAAAAAAAAAGGTCGTCGCCGCCAATTTTGCGTATGTCTTCGCCCACAAAAACGAAACCCCCTTTGCTTTTTGCCCCAAAAACGATATCCAGCTTGCCCCGTGCCAGCTGGTGCCAGGCCCTGACTCAGCAAGTAAAAATCAATTTTCAGTTGTCAGCAATCAGGGCACTGAACGACTCCACCAAATCGTGCTTCATAAACCATCTTAGCTTTAATGGGAAAAAAGATCTAATGCCTTTGCATCTCCCAAAAAGCCACTCATCCTCAGTAGTAGCTCTTTCGTGATTATTCGCATGCACAAGAAAAATCTAGAGAAACTGTCAAGTCTTCAAATGAGCAATATCCCCGGGATTCTATCTCTACTTGTCTTTATTGAACGCTTTTCACATCAGAACTTGCTAAGAAAAATATAAAAGGCTTCTGATGAAAGCACGTGCGGATCTCATAAAGTGAGATCTTGAACTCTTTATTAATCAAAGATATAAGGTTAGCTAAGGTAGTCACTTTTGTATGCTACAATTTCGTTATCATTCTTTGTTGAATGGCATCATTCTACTTCTCAAACGTACTTGAATGAGTGTTGCTTGAGATTTTGTACCAGTACTGATCTCAAGTTGTCTAAATGTAGTGTTTTTTCTTCTCTTTCCTTACTGACTAAATAGATAAATAAATCGGTTGGTTAAAGTAGCTTGCTTTCTGAAGTCATGTCTTTGTTGACCAAACAAAAATTGAATTTTCGCTTTATCATGGCGATAGTGCAAAGGGAACAATAGTCTGAACAAAAAGATGCAACTCGATAATTTTCAGAGTTAATTTGATTGTGCTGGACGTTCTGGTCGGGATAATCTAATAATATTTTGAAGCAGTCCTTACCAAGACGTACCAACAAGCCAAACGCGTTACGAAGGCTTCCGTAAAGAAGGCAAAACAGGTGTACTTGAAAGAGGTCTACGACCATCTAGAGTCTCGCGAAGGAGAACGCGAGATATACCGAATAGCGAGAAGAAGAGCGGAATCCACAAAGGATATGGAACACTTCCTCCATATCAAAGACAAACTTGGTAGGATGCTAAGAAAACCAGAGGACATTACCGAAAGATGGAGAACCTACTTCGAAGAGATGGCCACCACAGGCCGCACCATCAACTCCATCCCAGAAGCCAGCCCCATAGAGGGACCAGTACCAGCAGTCACGGAAGAGGAAGTATGGCTGGCCGTAAGAAGAACAAAGAATGGCAAAGCGACTGGTCCAGACGACATACCAAGCGAGTTCTGGAAATTATGTGGACAATCCGGAGCCACATGGCTAACGAGTCTCCTCAATCAAATCATAAGGAGCAAGAGTATGCCTCGCGACTGGTACACCAGCACGACCATCCCGATATGGAAGAACAAAGGAGACATAGCAGACTGCGCATCTTACCGACCAATCCGACTGATGAGCCACATTCTAAAAATCTTCGAGCGAGTAATCGAAACACGCCTTCGAAATATCATAGAGTTGTCACCGAATCAGTGCGGATTCGTGAAAGGAGTAAGTACAACTGATGCAATCCACTCCGCTCGGTTAGTGATGGAGAGATACAGGGAGAAGCAGAAGGAATTGCATGTAGCCTTCCTGGACCTGGAGAAAGCCTTCGATAAGGTGCCACATGAAGTCATATGGTGGGCCTTACGGAAACAC
Organism: Cylicocyclus nassatus; assembly: GCA_958299035.1. Taxonomy (NCBI): domain Eukaryota; kingdom Metazoa; phylum Nematoda; class Chromadorea; order Rhabditida; family Strongylidae; genus Cylicocyclus; species Cylicocyclus nassatus. The sequence continues at coordinate 39,494,816 of CATQJL010000001.1, read as the reverse complement.
AGGGTGCCAGAGGAGTACGTTCAGTGGATAAAGTTGATCTACCACAACGCATCAAGCCACGTGCAAACAGCTGCAGGGCAATCGAAAGAATTCCAGATCAAGGTTGGAGTTCACCAAGGTTCAGTTCTCTCTCCCTTGCTCTTCATCACTGCGATGAACGCCGTGATGGAACCACTCAGACGTGAACCCCCCTGGACACTTCTCTACGCAGATGATGTGGTCTTGATAGCAAGTACCAGAAAGGAGCTACAGGACGAGGTGCAAAACTGGAAAAACAGGCTAGAGTTGTATGGCCTGAAGCTCAACACCAGGAAGACAGAATATATGGAAGTGGGGAAACAAACTCCAGGTACCATAAGCATCAATGGTGAAGAGCTAAAGAAGACGACGTCATACAAGTACCTAGGCAGCCATATCTCAGCGGAGGGAGGCTTACAAGAGGAGGTCGCAGGCAGGATGAACACAGCATGGATGAAATGGAGAGCCTTAACAGGAGTTCTGTGCGACAGACGAATGCCAGTGCAACTTAAGTCCCAACTGTACCGGACCGTTATCCGTCCAGCAGCACTGTATGGCAGTGAGTGGTGACCGTGTACGCGGAACGAGGAGCGCAAGCTCAGTGTCATGGAAACAAGGATGCTACGACGGACCTTAGGTGTCACACTAAAGGATCAAATCTGCAACGACACTATACGAGCACGAATGAAAGTAGCTCCAATTGCCCAGGAAATGCAGGAAAAAAGGTTACGATGGTATGGGCATGTGCGCAGAAGAGATGAAAGTCACATCACCAAGTTGGCCCTGGCTGTGGAGGCACCAGGCAAAAGGCCCAGAGGTAGACCCAAGATGAGGTGGATGGACAGAATCAAGGCCGACCTGCGAGAACTTGGTATAAACGAAGACCTTGCCTCAGATATGATGACATGGAGACATCTGACAAGAAAAGCAGACCCTGCTTAAGCGGGACACATGCGAGGATAAAAAAAAAATTTGAAGCAGTCCTTGTATTCCGTAAAACTTATATTTACAGAGTAGAAACGCTTACCAATCAAGCGATAGCCGCAGTCGAGAGCAGCCTTCAAAGCAGCAGTAAGCTCATTTTCGTTGGTAGGCTGAAAAGTGTATCAAATCTTATATGGTACAAAGCTAAATGTCCGTTTGTATGTGTGTTTTCTGTATATATGTCTATCTATACGTTAGTACCCTTTAAATCAGCAAGATTGGCGGCTGGAAGATGACCGCTCTCGCTCGCGACGCAGTCTGCGTCTCCTTCGCGAAAGTGCTCTCTGGTCATTTTCTAGCCTTAATTAGGTCACGAAGCCCCGCCTTCCAACCGTTTACAACAATCCAGTTGGACACCAAAGTGTAAGGGAGAACAGCTGTAATACGGTTGTTTACAGAAGAGAGCGTCGCAGTCGGAGAAGCTGAGATGGAGCTGATACGGCGCGGGCAACTTAAGGAGGCGAGAACGAACAAGAGAGGGGATGCCACCATCTGGAGCGGTACGCTCACCACCCGACGTCGACCTCTGCTGCTCATCATACCGATTCACACCTTTCTCGTCAATAAATCTGATTTTCCACTATTCGCTTATTTTCCTAATAAATAATTATTCTTTACCGTGTTCTGTTCCGGCAAGTGAGGGCCCAACACTTACTGGTAGCAGCGAGTGGAGCAGCATGCCTGACTAAAGGGTGAGTTTTCAAATATATCTTTTCGCTCCGTGGATGGGCACCGATCGACCATTAGTAGGAATAATGATAGGATTTGACCGATTGAATATTATTTGGTACAGAATATTCATCTTCTGCTGATAGATTGGGATCCCATAGTTTTTTCTTCTTTGCTTTTTAAGCCTTTCTCGGCAGTTAGTCTACACTAGCATTTTCGGCATCCACGTTTTTGCAGGAATTCGTTTTCTTTTCTCATGTTTGTCTTTACAAATTGGCCAATTTTCGAAATGCGGTTTGGAGTGAATCAGCACGCGTGGGTACTTTCTTTGTTTATGCGCATGTGCCTGAAAAGGCGTTGGACCGGCGAAGTTGATCGATCAGAAATTCAGAGAGGGACGCTGATTTTGACTGCAGCTGCAAAAGTAGAGTAGATTAGGAAGTGTATCAAATATGACTGTGAAGATGCCGGTGAGAATGTTGGGAGCGTCCGATGTGAGACCCGGGTGATTTTCATGAACTACATTAGTTCAAGCATTGTGATTATGCATGTTTCGATACTTTTTCATCCTCTCGTACTCAAGTTATGCGCTTTGCGATCGTTGGGCGCAGCAAGCATCAACATTACACGCTGCGGCCTGATGTTTATGTTAAGGAACCGATGGCTTCTGTAGATAGAGAGATAGCTGGGAAATTTTTCGAGATATCCGTCGCCGCGGCATAAGATGTTTTCTTTCCCAAGCTTATCGCAAAAATGTCGCCTTTCAGAAATATTTTACAGCATAGTTGCTTACATAGTTGTCTTATCAGCGACGCAGGGGATATATATACGCGACTTCAGTAGAGCGGAACCATCTTCAACTCCGTTTGGTTTTGAATCTTGACTTTTTGCTCATCATCTATCATGGCCCCTCCGGTAACTCGTTCCAGGGCCCACTCTGCTGACTTAGGGGTTGTAGTAACCCAAACTCAAACAACATCAGCCGGTACAGATGCCGGTACAGATCCCGTAGAGGATACAGCCACAGACAGAAACACTCCTTCGAAGATAATTGGGCCGTTACAATCTTCGCTTCCTAATTTAAGCGATACAGACGTAGTACATGGGCGCGAGATCAAAACACTTAGAGACGCGACATCCGAGGTAGTGACAAACGTCTGGTATGACAATCATTACAATACCGCGCAGTTGGTCCAACGCTTTAACGATAATAACACCGCGTTGCTTAAGGGACTAAATGACACCTTTGAGGCCGTAGATACCCGCATGCGAACCATTCCGCAGGTAGCTATGTTCAATTTCGAGGGACATCACATATACCTACCGGCGTACACGGGTTGCGGGGATACCTTGCAATTTGGGACTTGGCTTCGACGTTTCGAAGACATCATGCGTACCCGTCCGGGAGGGCTCGCATCTGAACAGAAAGCTAACATTCTGATAACGTACCTTGACGGTATGGCGCGCGAAAAAGTTGAAGAATTACCGCTTACTGATCGCGGCGATTACGACAAGCTCGTAGCCCATTTGTCGCAATTTTTTGAAACGCCTCAACAGCGCTATATGGCACGACAGAATCTCTCCGCTTGTCATCAGGAGGTAGGTGAGACAGTGGTAGCTTTTGCGAACAGAATACTAACGCTAGTACGTGAGGCTACGGCGGGTCAGGGGCAGGCAATCCAACAAGAACGAACCTTAGAAGAGTTCGTTGAACGCCTTCGACCAGATATTCGCTACCACGTACAGTTGGAAGGGCCAGTCACTTTTCAGCGGGCGTTAGATAAGGCGCGTACGGTAGAACGACTACTTTCGGAAGCGGCCTCTGCGCGATTAGCAAACCCATACATCAGAACTCCCGGACCCGGTATAGAAGCTATGTCAGCCAATCGTAAAGTCACTTTCGCTACTCCAGAAACTACTACTACTCCTCGTTTTTCAGCACGATCGGGATGGAAGCAAAATCGTCCACGTTCACCGATACCGTCCCGCAGTGGACAATGGCAGGACCCCAACAACAGACAGAACCTTCTGGTGTGCTACAATTGCAAAGGAATAGGACACATGGCCAAGCAATGTCCATCGGCGAAACGCAGGAATACAGGTCAGCGGTTATTTTCTAAGCGTGCTTCTCCTGTTCGTTCTTACACTTCATCCTCGGTATCTCCTGTTCCTTTTACTTCACGTAAGATAAGTAGTGAAGAGGATGGGCGTTTTTTGAATAGCACGCAGCAAAAAGTCAACGCCCTCACTCTCTCTCTAGAAGAAAGTCAGGAAGCTCTTCGACAATCTAATGCTAGAATCGAAGCTTTATTGCAACGTAACCAAGAATTATCTCGTTCCGCTTTCTCCTCTTCTCCACGGTCTCCTCCCAGCATTAATTTTTTCGCTTGTTGTCTCGCTCTCTGCTCGCTCACAGCAGGTTCTCAGGCACAAGAAGCTTGGCTCTGTCCTTCGCAACCTAATGATCGCCTGGTACGTGTGCCAACCTCTTTTAATTGCTCGCGACTCATACCAACCTATCGTAATAACTCACAGGCATTGAGCATGCACCTCTACCGTCCAAACACCAAGAGATACGATACTTCAGCACATATGTGTAAAATCGTAGTACATACCGCATCCTTTTCTGTAAATTTTTTCGGGGCTCGTTGGCAAACGCAGACGGAAACTACTAAAACTGTAACGGCGGAGCATTGTGAACTCATGATTCAACATCATTCCTGTGAATATGGGTCCTTGCAACTCTCTAACGGTATCTATGCCACAGCTAACAAACTCGTGATTGACTGGCCATCCGCTCCCTTTGGCTGTTGTTCCCGGCACACTTTATCAGTTACTAACTGCTTCATGATACCTACATTGATCCATTCACGTCATGGATCTGCGGCTCCAGAGTCGGCAGTGGGGGACTTGCACCACTGTAAGTATGGTGATGGCCGGTGCACCCTCGACGACGGATCAGTCGTCTTATGAGCACCAGATAAGGAGGAATCATGCCACTTTATCCCTATAGGAACCATGAGGGGCTATCTTATGGGGCAGGTCTGGATTAGTGACTCCGAAGAGCTAGCCTTATCCTGGGAAGAGGAGCCAAGGACACTTTGGGACTGCGGAAGCAAGCTTACCGTTACCGACCAGGGCTACGCTTTTATAGCTAAGGGTAAACCGCGACATAGACGAGCAGTGGAAGCAGGAATAGTCACATCTAACCAGTTGGCAGCCCAGCTCTTAGCGGTAGAAGACTCAGCACAAGAATCGGCCTTGGCACTTTTTCAACATTCTCTTTTAACATTTTGCCGACGCGTTAATATCCTAGCAGCGACTTTCCACTCTACATTAGCCCGGAACCCTACAATAGCTATCCGAAAACTCCTCGGTCGTCCCGATGTTTCGGCAACATATGTAGGGCACGAAGTAGTACAGGTTCATCGGTGCATGCGTATCCCTCCGTCTCAATACGAATTGCTCTCCTTTAACGATACCTGTTACGATAAACCCCGCATGTCTCTTCAGTTGTCCAACACGCGACTTTCTGGTTTTCTTGATCCGGCTACAAGGGTGATGCTTCCGGAGGCAAACAAGGTACCATGCTCTACGGCCCAATTCTTCTTCTTCACTAACGCCACTGGAAGATTCTTGTTCGACACACAGCGGGGCATGTATCTCCCTCTTCGCGCCGACCAAATTGACACACTCTCGTGGTCTACAAGCAATCCCAAATGGAATTCGTTACCGTCATTAACCATTTTTCACAACTTGATACTTACTAACTGGAGTGAGATATCGACAGACGGCCAGATCCACGAAATATGGCAAGCATACTCTCACGAAAAACTCTATTCGCATTTGGGGTCGTGGACCCACTCGAAGACTACTTCCAACGTTGACGCAACAGAAACTAATACAAGCTCTATAGCCAATTTTCTTTTCCCCAGCATTAGCCTCTTCGACCTATGGGTCACCGCATGTTGTATACTGGTATCTCTTGCAATGTTCAAGCGAATATTGGCACTATATCTCCAGCTCAATTTTCCTGCATTCATTCGTGCGTCACGTGCCATACAAGTAGCTCAAGAGCAGGCAGCATCACCTGCGACAGTATCCACTCTTAGCCCTGTTCCACTTACACATAATTGGTCCACCCCTCAGTCTCACACCCAACCCCCCCCCCCCCTAGATTTAGCTTGCGTAGAAATTGACGCTACACAAGCATGGCCGCCACGAGCGACGCTGACACCAGTCAGAGTTTTGAGCGCAGGTGATGTAGAAGAAGACTTCTTCGTAGCGCAAATCCCAGTCATTGTCAATAACATCCACATGCTTGCCCTGATAGACACCGGGGCGGCTATCACCATAATCAACAAGGAAATGGCACCTTTACTGGGGATCTTCCATTTGCTACCTCCTCAAATACCGTGCGCACTCGGTATGGCGGGCGTCCCAGTCAAATTACTGGGAAGCCAAAGACTGGAATTCGAAATTGGTTCTTTTGTCACGACCCATCTAACGTATTTTACAGAGGGGGCAGCTATTTCAAAGTTAGCGGGAGCCTACAACATAATCCTCGGTAACGATTTACTCAGTACCCTACCACGATGGTACATTGACTACCAAAAACATACTTTCCATTGCGGTAACTTTATGATAAGGATTTTCACATCCGGAGGCTTAAGCAATCAAGGGGAGCAGAAAGCGATTGTCCGCGCAGCATCAACAACTGTAGTACACCCTGCATCCGAAACATTTGTACCTTGCGTCATCTTTGGTAGGGCATCCTCTTACATGCTCATCAGCCAGAACCTACCATTAGTGAACAATACCTTACTGATATCACCCGCGGTAGTTTCGGCACCCACTTGCCGGGTGCTCGTCACCAATCCTACCAACAACCCGCACGTCATACATAAAAATCAGGCGGTAGCGTCCGCTATCGAAGTCGCAGAAGGCAGCGTGGTAAATAGTGGGATAACGCCCACACTATGCTGTAATTCCGCCACTGAAATGAATAATACGCACATGTCACCCTCTACGGAACACGCAAATGGAGAAATACCTCGATTACAAGTCGACCTCTCCGTGGTCGCCGCCGAAGATGCGGAAAAACAGACACTCCTCGATCTCTTCCATGAATATAGCGATAGGTTCTCGTTTTCCTCGTACGATCTGGGATCCTATCACGCCTCACAGATTCGCACCTACCCCCTCGACGTCACCTCAACAGCCACCCGTCGGCCCAGACATACAAGCCACGAGTGAGTCTTCACGCATTATAGATACAGTTTCGCTTACATCAGCATTCTCTAGTTCTTGCGATATTACAGGTAAGCAATCACTTCCGCCACGTAGTGGCACTCCACCGACAATATCGTCCCCACAGCAATCAGTGGATCTTCCCTCGACCTCACGAGCTCAACCCACCCCACCTAACCCTCTACCATCCAGACATGCTCCACAGGGCCAACAGCGTTTCAATCGACCACAACAGGTAAACGAATACAGTAGAAAACGTCGTTATCCGTCATCACGTAGACAAGAACCATTTAAGCGCCCTGCTAGAGGGCCTGCGCAAGCCGAATGGCTACAACGACGAACCCCAGATGACTATTGGCACTATCTAATGGACATGCACCCATGGGCACGCCACGTCAAACCACGGCCACTTCGTCGCGAAGACCTCACCGAAGCTCAGATCTCCAATGTCCTGCCGGAGGACACATACAGACAGGTTCCTCACCTTGGCTACATGTCATCATCTTTTGTACGTTCGTTGTTCCCTCGAGTTCCACCAGACATGAAACAAGTATCAACGATGCTACCCTTCATCGAGTTTTCAACCCTCGAAGACGCCATTATTTTCCGAGATAAATCACAGAGAATGCTAGAAATAACTCTACGGGGTGACGCGCAACCCGTACCCCAGGAACGGACCAAAGCCCCCAAAGGAGTGCGATCGTCGATCCTTTTACCACCCAAACTAAAAGGCAGTTATCCGGTGCTTTATCAAGTTGCAGCCATCGCATCTAACAGCTTAGTTTTGGAAGCCAAGGATTTCTTCGTCTTTATGCCAGACCGCCGCGAACTGCACTGCATCCTGTTAGACCAGTTCTCCTTCAACATAGAGAACAACGCGTACGGTTACGACAAAACTTTAGTCTCAATGAAGGACTTCGTATGGGTCTACGATGTTTCTCCCACCATAACGGCACTGCGTTCCCCTGCACGATGTCTTCAACTCGCTAGAGAACCGCGCACGGCAGCCCTCGAGATCAATTCCGCGTTCTTCTTCCGAGCGGCTAACTTCGCCTTCGTTACCCCAGCCGTCTGGTCGGAACGCCACAGCGCCGTCGTACTGGACCTCGCCCGTAGAGGCGAATTTCTAGACACTGTTAACAACTTCAAGCTAGCCATTGAGGGAGCAGGCGAAGCAGTAACAATCACGAAGTCTCTGTGTAAGTTCGAGTGGCCGCAGGTCCAAGAAGACGAGATCCTCTTCACTCAGAGTCGACGTCAAGTATCCTGTGCAGTACGCTTCTCGGAACCCCCAGCATCCCTGACGGCACGAGACTGGTTGTGCAGACAAGTGGAATACTTCTTCCCCGCGTATCCGGATGAGGGCATGGCTCCATTGGCAGTTATGAAGGCCGAGGATGATGATGCCGAATGGTTTTGCGACAGAACGGGACCGTTCAACAACCTGATCGACAAACATGACCAGGCCATCAGACGGATGGGCAAGGTCTACAGCATGGCTTGTGCTGCTTTGGCCGCCTACACCACAATGTACGACGACCACAGGACTCACAGAGTAACCGGCACCGTTCCATCACTGACGTCCTATCCTTTGCAAATAGAGATCACCCTGTCGGATATGTCGTCAGAAACCGGATGGACAAAGCACCGACCTGTTTCCGTATGGATCAGAGGCGCGGGACGCTACACCAAGGTCGAAATCGAAGAGGCCACATTCTTACCAGAAAGCAGGCAAGTGCGGGTGGTTTTATCAGCCTACACCCAGACTCACGACACCATGGTACAAGCAGTACGAGAAGTCGGCCGCATACTAGGAACCACTGCTTTTCTAGACCTATATGTCAAGCTCGCGCGAATTCCAGAAAAGGCCAATCCGGCATTTGAGGCAATAGCACGAATGAGGATTCACGAAGATCTTCGAGAAGCGGGAGGAGACACTACACTCATCGACCTCGCCTATGGAGCGACCACTCTCGGATGTATGACGGAAGAAGAGGCAGCGCAAGTGGAAGAAGTCCCAGTCATCGACACGGTCACAATCCACGGTCGCCTTCTACACCTTACCAACGACCAACAAGAAGCCCTGGTACTAGGGAATAGCAGATACCCATTAATCGCGCTGCAAGCAGCCTTTGGAACTGGGAAAACAGTAGTCGGCGCTAGCATAGCCATATATCAGGCACAACAAGGGCAGAGGGTCATCGTCACCGCCTCAACGAACACGGCCATAGCGCAGTTCACAAACACCCTGCTAGGATTTGCCCAAGCCAACGATGTCGGAGTAGTCCGGTTTGTCGCCGAGACAATAGCGTTTGACATGGACGTCCCGTCAACACCAGTCGACCTCAACGAAGTTCTCAAACGCATCGGCACAGTCTACGCACCTGTCCTTTCGCGCTCAGAAAGGGAAACGTGCAGACGCTTCGCAGAAGGCAGGATACGATACGAAAGATACAAGCGCGAACGCCGCATGGACCTTAGTGACCAGGAACGAGAAGATTTCATCATGGCCGAGAGGTACGTAACCTACAACCTGCAGGAGATGGTGGACATATTGTTCAAGCATATGAACCCAAAAATCGTCTGCATCACCACGGCATCCCTGCTGAACACCACCGACAAAAAAGGCCTTTTCAGGGGATACTTGGATCGTTTCAATCTCCTGATCTGCGACGAAGCTTCGCAAGTCCCCGAACCTGTCTTCATGGCGATGGTAGCGCGGGTCCCGACGGCAAGGCATATCTACATAGGAGACGTCCACCAACTGCAACTTTACGCCAAATGCTCGCGCCTACACAATCTGGCACACCTCGGCGCCCAAAGCATCATGGACGTCTTACAGAAGGCACGGGCGGTGCCAGTACGCAACCTCGTTACGACATTCCGGGCCCATCCCGACCTTATCTCCCTACCAAACACCTTGTCCTACGAGGAAAGCCTTGTTAGCGGTGTAACCGCAGCCGACAGACAACTACTACTAAACATCGTCGACTTCCCGAATCCTCGTCTACCATTCATGTTCATAAACATCAACGGAGAGTCGGTCAAAGTCGTACACTCTCACTATAATGAGTTCGAGCAGAAAGTGTGCCAATTCCTCGTCACTACCTTAATCAGCAAGGGGATCGCGTCAGCGGACATCGTGATAATCTGTTTCTACAAAGAGCAACAGCGACGCCTTGCAGGATTTGCCGCACGATCAGGAGTCCGCTTGTCGACAGTGGATGCAGTTCAAGGCTGCGAAAAAGAAGTAGTTGTGATACTCACCACCAAGACAAACTTCGACCCCGAGGGCGCGGAATTCCTCGACGATAGAAGACAGATGAACGTTGCACTGACGCGATGCCGTCAAGGACAATTCCTGCTCGGCCATTACCAGTCGTTGGAGCCGTTACCCTTCTGGGGAACGGTACTGCGGTGGGCCAGCGAGCGCAACGCCATTATTCCTGCTACCAGCCTAGAACGGCGGCTTAGGGGCTAAGAAAAGGTGAGTTCAATAGACCAAGGCACCTACCCTTCTTAAAAGTCCCTTTGGGACTTTTGGGTAAAAAGGGGAGGTGTAAGGGAGAACAGCTGTAATACGGTTGTTTACAGAAGAGAGCGTCGCAGTCGGAGAAGCTGAGATGGAGCTGATACGGCGCGGGCAACTTAAGGAGGCGAGAACGAACAAGAGAGGGGATGCCACCATCTGGAGCGGTACGCTCACCACCCGACGTCGACCTCTGCTGCTCATCATACCGATTCACACCTTTCTCGTCAATAAATCTGATCTTCCACTATTCGCTTATTTTCCTAATAAATAATTATTCTTTACCGTGTTCTGTTCCGGCAAGTGAGGGCCCAACACTTACTAAAGGAACGTATATTCCAAATAAAATAATCATCTTTCTGACCAGTCTGGAAGAAACTTTGCCCATGTGCATACACTTCGGCGGGGTGGGTGTCCTAGTTTACTTTCACTGTCAATCAATATCGATTTATTCGATGATCGCAAATTTCGAGCTATGAGGATGGGAGTTGGCAAAGGGGGAGGGGTCGGTGAGCATGGCGATAACGAAGGTAACCTTACCCTAATTTCAGGAGAATAATATGCACCCCTTTTCCTAAACTCGACCAGTCTGGACACGCCGGAAAGTTTGCGACCGATGCTACGACGTGCTGCGTATTGCTTGAAGCTATCGTATGGTAAATTTCGTCCTTCGAAACACAAAGACGTGACTGAGTTACTCACTTGGAAAATCGAAAAAAGCGCGTCTTACTCATAAAGTTAGGATATTTTGAAAAAAAATTCATTGCAACTATGGATTCGATCGGTTTTCCGTTATTATCTTTTTATTTAATCGACAGAAAGTTTGGCCTGGAACTGGGAGTTGGTACAGAAGGGTGAGTGCGCTGATTCCGAAACATAGCAGCAGGGAACCGCCTCATAGGAGTGGGACAAAGACATAGCAATGTTGTATAGGACGAATGGTCACATTTACCAGGATTGACAGGGCCACGCGGAAACTGAAGCTCTAGAAAACAAAAAAAAATGTGGCATTTTACTACTCGAACAAAGCTACTGAAGACTTCAGCATGCGATGCGTGCGGTGTTAACAGCTTGAGCTTTTTCTTACGAACCCTATGGTTTCGAAACTAATACACGAAAAAATAAATAGGTAATAACTGTCTCTTACTAAAGACATTCTAATGTTCAGGCTTCAGTAGCGTCTTTAAATGAGAATCCGCTTAGTTTTCGTTTCTTGCCATCACTGCACGCTTTCAAGGATCCGGGTGCAAGCAATAGAAAGAGAATTAGGTAGTACATGTTTGACAAGAGCCCTCTAGAGAAGTGTAAATCTCAGATATGCTACAATGCAAAAAAAGGTTCCCCTCTCGAAAAAAAAGCGATATGTGCCATCAATCAAAGGTGCTTTTCGCTTTTCACTTCTTTAAGATGGAACGCCTTATCCCTTTTCAAAGCTCGGCCTAATTATGACGCATGCCTGAAGTCACACTTGTCTGTTTCCATTTTCGGGAAGAATTTGCTGCTCGCGGCGCGGCCAGTAAGATTGCGTAGAATGTGTGTGCTGAAGTGTGCGATTGCACACAATCGTACAAGTATGTCCAGAACCCGCGACTAGCGATTTAATAGTCGCGATTTCGTCGCTCTTATCACGAACTCCCCGGTGAGAGAATAGCGACGATAAAATCGCTGCGCGTACGCGTATGGCCAGGACTTAAGAGTCTAAGGTCGATCACAACTCAAATAATAGAAATTTTAAGACCGATCACAACTCAAATAATAAAAATTTACAACAGTCGCAAAATTTTTGGTTCAATCAATATAACCACTGCCATAGGTGTGATTCAGTGCTCAGCTGATAAAACGCGCAGCGATACTAGCGGTCTTTAGGGTATTCTGCTTAGAATCAGCACATAACGACTCGCTTACCAACCACGTTCCAAGCCCCAAAATGGGCATTTCGTTACCCGAAGACAATTTGATTGTTGGATAGCCTATCTGAAATTGTCTTACTCTAAGCTGGTATACATACAGTGACCGCCAAAAAGTTGCGGACAAGCCGCCTTCCTTTTTTCATCGCTCATTTTCGGATGGAAAACAAAGATGAAAAAATGTTTGGATTGCACGAGGTGATAGAGCTCTTCAAGAGCTACAAACCACACATCCGAAAAAAAAAACATGCAAACAAACAAAACATGCTTTCTGGAAAACATGCATTTAAAAAATTTTAAAAATCTTTTTCGAAGAAGAGTCCGAAAATGGCCGCGTCACAATGTCGCGGACAATAATTCTTCGAACGCGAAAATTTCCTTTTGGGTCCTATTTTTAAGTAGAAACACAAGTAATCCGAACAGGTAAGCATACTACATTATAGAGTTCATCGAGGACAATAATCAGGTAGTGTTTATTTCCAAAAAAACCCAAACTTGAGTTTTATTTTGCTTTTATTAAAAAAGAACTTCTAATTTCCTTTTTCAAGCCAAATTTCTTCACATGTGAACCTATTCAAGACATCCTAACAAAGCTGTTCGACTAAAATGGATGCTTTTTGCCATCCTGTATGCATCGGATATGTGCTGGTGAGTTTCTTTGCTGAAAATGGTTCTTGACAGTGCGTGCACATAACCCCACCTGCACTTCACCGCTGACTTGCATCGCTTTGCAGGCTTGTATCTCAGCCGGCAGTCATTCTACGAGCCTGCGTGTAGGCTCCTTCGAAAGAGCGTGACCACTACACGATGGTATGCAAAAGAATTGGGTAAGAGAAACAGCAGAGATTTGGCGGATGTGTGACAAAGCGCAGCTTCTGTGGTATGTTAAGGATTTTTCTGCAGAAGTTGAGCAAAGCTCCTTTCGCTACTAGTCCATTCTAGAAGTTCAAAACCGTCAATTTATATGTAATAGATCCATCTCGGAGCTCTAAGACTGTTCTGGCGTTGATAAGAGCCTTCACTCCAATCACCTCCAAGGCTGCGCTCTGTCACCCCATCCGCCAAATCTCTGTTATTTTTGAAAGTGAACTCATTTGCATACCATGTTAGAGAGGTCATGTGCACGCACTGTCAAAAGCCATTTTCAGCAAAGAAAATCACCAACACACATCCGATGCATACAGGATGGCAAAAAGCATCCATTTTAGTCAACAGCTTTGTTAGGATGTCTTGAATAGGTTTGTAAAGAAATTTGGCTCGAAAAAGGGAATTAGAACTTATTTTTTGAAGGAAAGCAAAATAAAACTCAAGTTTGGGTTTTTTGGAAATAACCACTACCAGATTATTGTGCTCGATGAGTTCTATAATGTAGTGTGTTTACCTGTTCGAATTACTTGTGTTTCCACTTAAAGATAGGATCCAAAAGGAAATTTTCGCGTCTGAAGAATTATTGTCCGCGACATTGTGACGCGGTTATTTTCGGACTCTTTTTAGAAAAAGATTTTTGAAATTTTGTAAAATGCATGTTTTCCAGAAAGCACAATATGTGGGTTGTAGCTCTTGAAGAGCTCTATCACCTCGTGCAATCCAAACATTTTTTTCATCTTTGTTTTCCATCCGAAAATGAGCGATGAAAAAAGGAAGGCGGCTTGTCCGCAACTTCTTGGCGGTCACTGTATCTTATCTCGAAATTGAAATCTGCTACGTACTCACTTTCATTGTGCTGTAAGAAGAGTGAGAGAAGGTGAGAAGCGCAGGTGCGTGACGAAGGCAACGAGATGTATCAAAGGCGAGTGGGTACAAGCTTAAATTTAACAAAAACCAATTTTAATCTATTAAAAAGATCTTGACTCAGCTTCTTTTGCTCAATTACAAAATGAGTATTATCTCAGCAGGTTGAATCCTAAGATTTATATTTCTTGTATGAGATTTCAGCGATTACTAAAAAATGCAAATGATGTTTCAGCAGATCTTCGACTCGATTCGTCCGCGATTCAAGACTATTAGATCGCAAACCTGCTTCACTGGTGTGGCAAAAATATTACAATCCTGCCGGTAAGCATTACTAGGTCCCCAAAATTTAAATTTCGACACTTTTTCAAGCTTAAAAGCAAAGTTTTTTTCAGGATATAGCTTGTAGAGAAATTATAGTAGAAGCTTTGCCGACATAGTGCCTTTCAAGTGTTTCAATCCACAAAAAAATGTAACTACCTTTTTGTTCCCCATGCTCTAGCTAAACTTTGTCGAAGGTTAGACGAGAACACCGCTGAAGCCATGTGTATCTGAGTCTGAAATGTTCGATCGTCAAACTTTGTTTATGTTTGTAAACAAACATGAAATTTTACTAACGGACCGAGTTAAGAAGTTAGTGCACCATCTCTTGGAGAGATTTGTAATATAAAGTGCAACTCGAATACATCAATCTTTTGATGAGCACCAGCTTACTGCGTTCCATTGGGTGGAGGACATTTCCTGTTTGCTGACAGAGTGATGAGAATGGACCAAAGCTTAAGGTGTTAATCGGTCAGTGTGTGAGAATGATATAAGAGTTCACTAATCTTGAGATGAGAGGTGGAAGCATTCAAAGACACGTCTGGTGATGTATACAGGGTGTCCCAAAAGTATGTATCGAACGTTTGATCGTTAATATCTCTCTTCCCAAGAGGTCTTTTGCCTTGCTTTAAGTACCATTTTGTAGAGCTAGCTTCAACTTAGATCTGCATTATAAAACGAATCACCGATCTCTCTTCATTACTGTAGGATTACGGCAGAAACTTTAAAGAAAGTTGTGAGCAATGAAAGGCCATATTTTGCCTTAGAAAAGAAACAAAACAGCTTGAAAGCTTTTACACTAGGCTAATTAGAGTTGTAGACTCTAACTGTAAAGCTCCCAACTTATTATGATGCTTCATTGAAGAGTTATGCCGGATAAGAGGTAGCGGCCATTTTTTCAAAAAGTGTGGTTACACCGTTTAGGAAGCTTCGCAATCTTGTGAATAGTTGAGTATTGAACTCAGAGTCTATAAAAACCCTATTACACATTTTACATTTATTTTGAGAAATTTTGAATTGGCAGGTAGTTGAAGCCAGCTCTACAAAACGGTACCTCAAGTAAGGCAAAAGACTTCTTGGGAAGAGAGATATTAACGATCAGACAGTGCATACATACTTTTGGGACACCCTGTATATAGGTGTCATGTGGAAAGGCTGCTTCGACTAGAAAGATTTTCCTCGTAGAAATATCTTCTAGAATTTTGAGACTTACAAGCAACGTCAAGCGTGGACTGTGGCACGCCACACGTGAGGAATCGTAATGAGGGGTCAGCGAGGGAAGGGTCGTGTTCGACGTGATACTGATGTTAGCTATAACATGATATGTGTTAACAACAGATATTAACATTATGCAAGATAAAAGCACAATAAGGTACATATTGACCTATCATCGTACATTTGGTTATCAAACGATTAGTGGGCAGACGAGTTGTGAGATAAGTTAATTCGCACCTGCGTAAATAGAAGAAGAAAGAGAGGGGTCTAATCTACATTCGAGTGTTTCTTGAGTACTGCAAAAGGCGGAGTTTATCCAGGTACAAAGTACAAAGTATATGGTGTCTGCTTAAATACCGACGTTTGGCTACATTCCTGGTGCACAGGTGCCATTCGCTCTTGAGCGATTAGATACTCAGAAACAGACGACTCACCTTTCAGCCTAATGGCTATGCCATAATCGATATGAAAAAAGGAGTGATTAGGTTGATGATGCAGGAATCATCAACCTAATCACTCCTTTACATAGCACAGAAAGCATAATAGAGGAACCTCTACCAGGCATAACGAGTACCATTTTCGTAACTATTACATTGTAAAGAAGTTCCCGGGCACTCGCGAGAGTTTTTTTAACTGCTGTAACTTCAAGCAGACCGCTCTTTTTTTGAGAGCTGCAAGGTCTGCTGCAAAGACAATGTTGTCTACAAGGTATGCGTATTTTGTTGGATCTTCGGCACTTCATTCGTCCACCAACATGCGCACTAGGGAAAAGGGTCGACTTAATATTTGGCCTGTTAGTGCAGGAAATCCTCGAGAACAAAGAGAGCTGAATAGCTCATATCCGTTGGTTATGTAGAGCCATGGAACTGTTTAAAGACTGTGTCACAATTTCTGAGCACAGCCCGTAAAAGAGATTCTCTAGAAAAATTGCATTTTCCGCCTTTTTTGCACCCTAAAAGTGCCCCTTTACTTGAGTAAATAAGTCTGAATTCTTCCTCTTTTTTCACGGAATGAATCAAATCTTTGATCGCTGCAAATATTGTTGGGGTAATGTCTTGCACAGCTTTTGGGTCCATCACCGAGACGTGACGATCCTCACAAAATCGACGTCAACTGCGAAAACATGCACGGTCAGGCAAGTTCGAGAGCTTGTTCTTGTGCGCGTATCGTAAAATCCGAGCACAGCTGTGGATTTGAAGTGGACAGCCTCCTTATTCACACTGATCAATCCTTAAAGGCGGTGGATCAGCAAAATGGAACCCTGTCAAATTTTGGTAGTGTTAGGTGGTAGAGCCCCCAAATACACCATAGCCCCAACCCCACAACCTCTCAAGGTTCGTTCATAGGCGAATGCCAATTCATGTGCTAAGTCCTGAGAAAGCGCTTCAAATTTCCACCAATGACGCCCACTCAATGGAAGTGGTTGGGACTGGTGGAGTTTTGAATCTTCATTACAGGATTTAGAGCATAAAATGGAGGGCGGGAATGGGGCTACGCTGTATTCGGGGATCTGCTACCTAATACTACCAAAATTTGACAGAGGTCCATTCTGCTGATCCACTACCTTTAAGTGGTTTTCTTTGTTCACTGCGAAAAAATGGCAGCAAAAAAAAAAGAATAGTGAAGATTTCATCATTTTACAGACTTCGGGGTTCTGTTCTCTCCCCAGAGTTTAGTTGGGCGGCTTTTACCAATATTACTATAATACACCTGCTTGCAACACATACAGTTGCTTATGTTTAAATAAGAGCATTTTTGCTAAGAGCAGGGGGAGACAGACTCCATTGAACCTCTGCACCTGTGATGACTTCATATTTGTCTAAACAGGCTCACTCCCTTTCTATCCCCAGAAAAGATTTTGCGGGCTGGACTTGAGCTGTTCAGTGGGGTGTTTGCCTGTTTTTTTGTTTTTTTTTTGTTGCTAGTTGTTTAATGTGATGCTTCGTTTCTGTGTTAAATAAGCACGCCTTGTGCGTATCAAATACGTAAATAAATAAATTTCCAAAACTGCCCTTTCTTAACAACCTAATAACATGTCAGCTAACGGCTGTGGAGCATCTAGCGAATTCTGAGGCCAATTATTGGACCATCCCTCGAAGTTTCTTGTGCGGAGATCATAGGTAAACACTGTGTGAGAAAACAGCTTTGAGACTTTAGCAACTAGTGCAGTTGACCAGCTTATCCGGACTATATCAAGCACCGGAAATTTGCATTTCCAAGGGACTATCAACAAGCTGGAACGCTGCGATAAAATCCGGTAAGTCCGGTTGACAGTGTAACGTCAATTATTCATCCTTGCCAAATGGACCTGCTTTTCGGATGATAAACTTGGCAATGGCTGTCCCAGGG
This sequence comes from Cylicocyclus nassatus, assembly GCA_958299035.1. NCBI lineage: Eukaryota > Metazoa > Nematoda > Chromadorea > Rhabditida > Strongylidae > Cylicocyclus > Cylicocyclus nassatus. Next base: position 39,476,843 of record CATQJL010000001.1, on the reverse strand, counting down.
TTTTCATTTGGCGGAAGGGGGGGGGGGGGGAGGAAGCGGAGGCATAACAAAATTTTTTTTCAAAAAAAATTTTTTCTCTTAAAAATTGGAATGCTTTCCAAATTTTTGCTCCCATAATCCCAAATTTTCAGAAAAAGGGATACAGGCAGCCACGCTCCAAAAAATTTTTTTTACAAGGCTCCGAATTCTGCAAAAATTTCAAAAATCATACCAGTCATTCAAAAGTATAAAAAAGTCCCTTGCACATGTTTATAGCTTATATAAGTGCTTTTGACAATCCCCCTCCCCCGTCCTTTCCACCACTGACTTGTAAGAAAATCGACTAGAGTGCGTTTTGTCGGTTGAAAAATAGCTTTAGCAGCTTTGAAAATACTCTCCTCTCGTGCTACAACAAATTTGTATTAGTCTTTTCAGTCTCGATTTTTAGCCTTCCGGGACAAGGGTTTGTCATTTTTTCATAACAGAAATCATTGCATTCCAACGTCACTGCTATCAAAGATGCTTTCTCTATGCCAAATCCAGCTCGTGGCTTGAATCTCGAATCGTGCTTGAAACCGTCTCCGTGGTCTGCTTTCAAAAGGAGTCCACGCGTAAAAAATACTTCCAAGTCCCAAATACTACCTACCGCAATCTTAACTTATAACGCTAACTTACAAAGCAGATGTGTTTATCGTAACCAGCAAGCTAGATAATCTTTATAAGCAATTCGAGGATTAGGGCCCTTTGATTTTTTCTCATTCTAGGCCCTAAAGTCGCCAACAGCCCGAAATATCGATGATGAATCCGGCTGCTACGACCGCACTCTGTGTGCACTGTGACTCCGCGAAAGTTCGCTTTGAAGAGCTGAGCATGCTTTTTTCATATTTTTGCACTTTGAAGAAAGTTACGAAATTGCGTAGCTCATTGGAGCGCGCCGACTTTTTTTTGACGAATTATGAGCGGTGTTGTATGTTATGCAGGATTTAGATTCGGAACTCTGTACGTCGCCCATACCATTAGAACAGACTTCAAACTCTTCAACTTTTTACGAAATACCGCGGAATCAACTCAAAGCTGAGTCCTTGCACTCTGCCAAGAATACGTATAAGAGAAATGTTTCAATAAGATTGAAAAAGTAAGATAACTTTTTGTTTTGTTGACACTCGGGAGAAAGCTGTAGTAGCTCCAATTTTCCCCCTCCGTAGACAAAAAATGATTGTTTTCAATGTGTATAGAAAGTAGGACATTTATTATTATGGCTCAACAGTTAGTAACAAATATAACAGCATTGTGAGAACTATGCTTCAACAGTAACATGATAAATGTAACAGTTTTACGTAGTGATCTATTCGCTCATTTAGCTTGTAGCGAGACCACGGGTACCTTCGATTTGTCGACATCCTCGAATGGATAGAAGGGATGTTTAATTGCGCTGAAATCACAACAGATCTCGTCAAACCCATACATCATATCAAAACTTCGTGTTAACACAGAACAGCTGAAAGAAGAAAACAAAAATGCAACTTACAAATCGAACAAAAACAGTCTCGTCCTCTTTTTGATACTGTCAAGTTTTTCCATTTCCTGTGCACTCAGAGTAAAGTCGAATACATTGAAATTTTCCTTCACACTGTAAATAAAACACATGTAAATTTGGATGAAATTTCATGGGAGAGTCCAGCAAGCGGAAGTCAGTTGATGAGTTAGCAACTAGTTAGTTGGGGGCAAACCACATACCGTTCTGGCTTAACACTTTTCGGAATGACTGCGATCCCGCGCTGGATGAGATGACGCAGCAAAACCTGCGCCGTGGTTTTCTTGTACTTCTCAGCGAATTCTTTCACTAACGGATCCGTCAGCGGGTCACCTTCAGGCCATATCATCTTCTCGTTGAAAACCTGAAACTGACTGGTTTGTGAAAGCTCAATGAACTGATCCTTTTTGATCTGCAGACAGTTCTGCCTCGGGATCCTAACGGGCCATAAGCCGTCAGTGACATATTTAGCTTCTTACAGAGTGGAAACAACTCCGTTTGTGGCCAGTACAGATGGCATTCGACCTGAACATACACATGTTGTAGTAAGCTACCGTAGGATGATACCAACGTATGCGAATTGCGGGGTAAGATACCTGGAGATTAGAAGGTTTGATTCGTGCATGGTCATAAACGTTCTGCACCTGCTTGGTGTTAAAGTTTGACAGCCCCAAAGCCTAAAGAAATTTCCTCGAGATTGTATGCTATTTTGAAGTTAAGCTACCTTGACTTTTCCGGCATCGTAGAGCTTTTCCATAGCATGCCAAGTTTCGACATGGTCGATAGTCAGTGGTACTTGCATGCCATCCACGAATGCAAGGTCAAAAGTGTCACCTTGCTTCTGAAAAGTCACACATGAAAGGGTTGAAATTGCTTTTGTATAAGAATTTGGGACTAGCTTTTCAGATGCTCTGGTCCGGTTATGAATGAAACGGGTTTTATATTCAAAAGTACACAAATAATTCCCTAACAGTATAAACTATTACGGACCTACGAAAACGTTTGATTTATTTGATTGCACAACAATGCTTGCCATCTGCATCTTCCCATCATAATTTCCGAAAGAAATTTTAAGCACTTATATCGTATTGCATCCTCGCATTTCAACTCTTCAGATGGTTTTAATGCAACAAGTTTTGACCGGAATGGGCTTATAGGCTACTGTCGAAGAAGGCGCAATAAAGGCGCGAACGGATTTTGATTGGCCGCGGAACACATGAGGCGCAGGGTTTCCTCTCACTGGTAGTGACGGCATCTAGAGGCACCGTCCACCCCGAATTAGGAGTGTTGAGCTTTTCCCAGCTTACAATAGTAGAACCCCTATCAAGCTATTCCCCAAGACGCGGCGCAAAATGACGCTTCGGAGCGAAGAAGCACAAAGAACCTAAGTCGGCACCGCCCCCTCCAGTAATGCCCGCCCATTAGTGTGCGCCCACCCAATCACCGTTTCGCAGAACCGACCTGCGGGTTCTTCCGGAATAGGGATTATTGGGGTTTCTCGACTTCATATTTGCAATCAGGGACACGGGAAGGCCTCGGAACGACCAAAACATGGAAGTCGAGAATCTGAGTGGACGGTGCCTTATTTTCCCGAGCTTGGAAAGGGCTCAGAGGAATGCTTCAGTCGTTAGAAGCAGAAAACTGGTCAGCGAATACGTTCGCTAGAGCTATGCAAGCCCAAGCGACGCGATCGCGCGCGAGGTTCGACAGCACGAGATGGCGTCAATGTCAGTGAGATGGAGGGAGTCTTTACATTCTTTATATGTCATTAGGTATTATATAATAGTTTCGAAATAAAACGACCCTAAAGTTATCAAGAAGGTTTGCTTTTTTATCAAACAATCACATAAAAAACAAACCTGAAAAGGCACAGGGCAATGCACAAGATATAAATCGAGATATTCCAGTTGTAGCGCATCCAACTGCATTTTCAAAACTTTTTCAACATCTGCTGGTGCATGTGCAGTAAGAGGAAGCTGTAAATTCATTTTTATACCAAAAAAAAGATTAAGGATGTCATCACATGCAATTGATGATTTTCCAAGATTCTTCCTAAAATACAAGTGCGGCTTAGAAAATTTCGAATCTAGAATCTTAGTTGATTGTGTTTTAAAGCACTTCACCATTCCCGAAATGCACATCTTTCCTTACCATGTTGTCTTACCTTTGAAGTAATGAATATATCTTCTCTTTTGAGTTTCCCATTAGTAAAGTATTCATGCAGCACTTTTCCGATAACCGCTTCATTTCCATAGACGAATGCCGTATCTGGGAATGAAAGTATGAAATTCATAGACAGATGTTACCTTTTTTCTAAATTTACTCATTCCATTACTCTTCCATGTCAATGCCCCAAGCCTCATGCTTGTTTCAAATCAACACGATCATTTAGTACACTCGTTCGCATTCTGTTAGAGCAAAACATGAGTCAAGGCTTAACCCATGACCCAACCTTGAGCATAATTGCTAAGCTGCAGAGCTCTGCAAAAGCCTCATTGTTGATAGTAAAAATACAACAAGAGCATGAATCAAGATTTCTATCCATGAATTTTCCAAAAAGAAAGATCATCAATGTTTTCATTTGCAGAGAAATCTTACCAAGCAATGTTGTCATAGGACCAAAGAACGTTTACATAGTGAGAAAGAAAATCGTTGCAGTTGCAGAACACTCAACGACTCATTCACATTGGCATTTATTGATCATCCCAGCTTCAGCCGAAAAAACAAATTGTCTATGCATCAAGACTGCTCTAAAAATTACTCAAGAAAGTCAAGATTAGCATTTTCATCACAAACCGAGCTTGCGCGCAGGAGGGATTCAAAAAACTGTAAAGCCCCTATAAGCGATTTCTTTCATCTATTGTGGCTCCTATCCTCAAACGTCTCACTATGTTTACAACACTTCCCACTCAAAAAAAAACAATAAGAAATTAAAAGCCTTTTGACAGAAGCACCCGCAAAACAATAAAAAAAAATAAATAACACGAAAAAGTGACGAGATAAAGTTGCTTTTTGACCTCGTGTTTCTCATTTAGAATATGAACCAAAAATAGTCAAAAAAATCTTCGCTTCATCATAGCGATAGTACACATGACACTTGTCTAAACAAAGAAAAACAGATGCAGTTCAGTCTGTTCTTCTGAGATGATTTGGTTTTGCGTATAATTCTGGCAGTTTTCCAAAGCATCCCCTTCCCTAGACCCATATATTGGAAAAGCTTACCGATTAAGCGATAGCCACAGTCGAGAGCAGCCTTCAACGCAGCAGTAAGCTCATTTTCGTTGGTAGACTGAAATGTTAGGTTGATGCATAATTCCACCAAAATAGGTACAGACCGCAATAATCTGGAATAATCCTATATTCCATATAGGATTCGATATATCATCAAGTGAAACCCAGCTCTACAAGAAAGTGCTCAAATATCTGCACCAGCTTTGATCCACGCGAAGTTTTGAGCCAAAAACTGAAAAAAAACCACGCGTTCGAAAACCTTGAGACCAATCAAAACAAAGTTGTAACTTCGTTCAAAAAGTTTCTACAAAATTTCTTTCTTGCTCACGCCTAGACATTCCACGTAAGATATTTATCTATGCGGTTGCTGTATTTATTTCTCAGCTAAACGATGAGAAAACAAAGTTTTTCTTGTTTTTGTCAAATCAGTGCTGAGATGTTTTAGCGCTGACATTGTATAGTACATGCCGTTAGCAGTGAAACTTTACATTTTCAGCCTTCCAGAACTGGTTCACGAGAAATGACGGATCTAGATCTTCTTATCCGAATTTTTCTTGCCTAGTTGCTAAAAAATCGATGTTTCTCGTGAAAGCTGCTGTAAAGAGCTGGAAATTCAATTCACGCTTCTAAGGTCCTAGAGTATACAACTGTCAGTGCTAGAACATCTCAGCACTGTTTTCGAAAAAACATGAAAAACTTCGTTTTTTCAATTCCTAACTGAGGGAAAATTACAGCAACTGCATAGAGAAATGTCTTATACGAAATGACAATGCATAAGCATGTTAGAAATTTTGAAGGATTTTTCTGAAGTGACTTCCAATTTTTTCTTGGTTTTTTGAGGCGCTTGGATCTTTTTCGTTTTTGGCTTCGAACTTCGCTTGGATCAAAGCTGCTGCAAATCTTTAAGCACTATCTTGTAGAGCTAGGTTTGCTCTATCTAACGATATATCGAATCCTGTTTGGGATATAAGATTATTCCGAGTTATTTCGGTCTGTACCTACTTTGGTGCAGGAATTATGCATCAACGTAATAGTAAATGCTACAAAAAATGAGGTGATGGATCTAAAAGACAAAAAACTAGATGCGGGAGTTTATTATTGTGTCGAACAAAGATATTGAAGACATTAGCATACGTTGTGGAAGATGATAGAGACTGCTTGAGCTTTTTGCATAAACTCTTTCAATCTTCAACACTAACCGCGAAATGAAAGAATTAGGTTACATTGAGTCTCACTGCTAAGAAAACCTATTGCTCAGGCCTTATTGACAATTTTTCATGTGAAAATTTGCTCATTTTCCTTTCTTGCTATCACTAACCGCTCCTCAGAACTGCATCAGACATAAAATTGGTTCATGTTGGAGAAAGGCCCATCAAAGGAGCGTGAATCTCAAACATGGTGAATTGCGAAAAAATTCCACTTCTACGGAAAAGCGAGCGATGTATGCAATATAGTATAGAGCAAGAACAGGGCTTGGCACGAGGTGGCTTTCCGAAAAGGCAAAAAACGAAGTCCTCCTTGATTTTCCCAAAATTTTACGAAGTCCCTTTGAGCTTAAACAACAAACGTAAAAAAACCCTCAAGGAACGAAACGTCGACTGAATAACCTAATTTTTTCGGTCACAAAAACGATATCTTCTTTGCTTCTTGTCCCAAAAACGATATTCAGCTTGCTTATAAGCCACCGGCGAGCCCTGAGCAGAGCAAGAATGGTTGTCTAAAGTCAATTGCAAGTAATCGAAGTTACAACAGCCAGAGGTTTGCTTCAATCCCGCAAAGTATATGGCATGATTTACATAGTGCGCATGTCAAAAAGAAGCACAGCGACGAGCTAACGGTCTCTAGGATATTCTGCTTGAAATTTATTACCAGGGCACGGCACAGGTGGCTTAGCAAGCAAGCTGGATATCGTTTTTGGGGAAAAAGCAAAAGGGATATCGTTATTGCGGAAGAGCATAACGTTGTCTTTCGATCTGCGGCCGGCACGCTGCCGGCATGCCGCCAGCAAATAAACAAAGGGTTTGTTTACAGCGAAGTGAAGATGAAATGACACCAAAATAGGTGTGTAGATGGGCAATGGGGAGCTAGGACTAAGTATGAAAAATTATGAAAAAATTATGTGAACTAAAGGCGTGCTCAACTTTTTCCGGAGTTAGGTGGCTTTCAAGCCACCTAAATAGCCACCTGAGGTGGCTTAGGAAAGAAAAAGTCATAAATTTTTTCTCCCTCACATAATTTTTCTACTTTCTTTACATACTTTTCATTACATCCCAAACCCTACAAACTGGTTCCTAAACCGCCTCAAACCCCCTTCTCCCGCTTAGTTATAGCCCCTTGAAAATTTTGAATGGCGGCGGAAAGGCTGCTCTAGGCGCGTATTGCTGCACGATAGATACATCATGCCGCCAATCCGGAGAATATGATTATCATCGCGTGTGTTCGATGATTTTTTTTCGTTTTTTCTTCCTACTGTTTCTTTGTTCCGTTCCTTTTCATGTATTTTCTCTTTGAATATGTTGTGGCGGATGTCGTAATTTCATTGAAGTCAAAAGGGACTTCATTTTTTGCAATTTCGGAACGCCACCTCGTGCCCAGCTCTGTTCTAAGGACAAGGGGACTCCGTAAAAAAACGAAAAGTCAAGGGGGACTTCGTTTTTTGCATTTTCAGCTAGCCACCTCGTGCCGAGCCCTGTTTATTACAAAATGAGTTACTTACCAGCCATGTTCCAAGCCCAAGGATGGGCATTTCGTTACCCGAATACAACTTGATAGTTGGATAACCCATCTGAAATTGCCTTTCTTGAAAAATGACAGACAGCTTCTACCTCATTAGCCACGTACTCACATTCTTTGTACTATAAAATGAGTGAGAGAAGGAGAGAAGTGCAGGTGCAGGACGAAGACACTGAGGTGTTTCGAATGCGAGTGTGTGCAGGCTTAAAAGCAACAACAGCCATATGCTATTTCCTTATGAAGATAAGTCAAAGTTTTTTTAGCTCCCCAAAACTCCTTGCTAAAAGTTGACTTATCCAAATGCATTAGATGACTTGCATCAAAATTTCTAGTGATGTACAAAAACACCGTTCGTGTTGAGACAAATCTTCAGCTTTGATTACCTCTCATTTCTGGACTATGCTGATTTCGAAACTTTGAGTTTTACGTTTTGAAAAGATGAAGAGTCAGACTGAAGCAATATCGATGCATGCATATGCCACAACGGCAGAGAATCAAAGAAATAAGAAATTCATATTCGATAATGCAAACCAAGCTTTGCATTAGGCAATGTGAAGTTTGCACAAAGATATTGATCCATGTGATTGCAGAAAAAACTCAAAACATTTCAAATACTCGAAAATCGGATTCATAATTATGTACCTTCCACATCGCATATTGGAATGTCTGATGTTGAGGATATAAGGTTTTTTTTCATGGCTTAGAATCAAGAAGTGAGAGTAACATGCTAAGTAGGTAACAATAACCGCTCTCCAAAAAAAAACCAAAAATTTAGCCTTCCACATTGCCATAGTTTCAAAGATATATGAAATAGCGTAAAAAACGAAAGGGGCTTTGTAATCGTAATTTTGAGCCTTTAGAATCGTATTGGAGCCATGGAGAAAAATACACGAACTATGAATAAATGTTAGATGTAATATAAGTATAAGAAAATATAAGTAAGCTATGTATTTTACGATTCGTGAATTTTGAAGAAGATCCGATTTTCAAGCAGTTATTTCGATGTCGGCATCAGACTTCACGTGAGTTAATCTCGAGAATGTTCTATAATACATACACCTAGCAGAACTTGCTTTGATAGAATATGCTTTTACATGGACATGTAGCAAGGGGCATGCATTAATTTTGCCTAAATCCGATATTTGAGTTCCAGAAAGCAACTTTTAGAAAAAGAATGCTCTAAGTATGTAATAGTACACAGAAAGAAATGGTAGGAACAAAGCCAAAGATCCGTCAAAACAGTGCCTTTTAATTACAAATTACGGAAAGATGATACTACCTTTTCGTTCCCCATGCTTTAGCTAAACTTCGCCGAAAGCTCAATGCAAACGCCGCTCCAGCCATTTACAAATATCAAGCCAGGAATGTTCGTCTGCTAAATTTTGTATGTTAGTAGCCAGGACATAATAGATTACATAGACGGGGTAGTTCGTTACATACGGGGTTACAACAGGGTCAAGGCATCAATTCTGGATTTGGTTACAACCAGAACTGCGTTAGATTAGATGGGAGAGAGAGACATACCTCTGTTTGCTGCAAAAGTGAAGGGGATGAAAGTGAGATAAGAGTCTTCCACTTAGCTTTTTTCAGTGTTTGGGTTTGTAGTTAAGCGGATACTCTGGGGGAAAAAGCTTGTTATTACTCGCTAGCAGAGTGTTCTTGCTCTTTCAACTGCACTATGCAGTTGCTAGTTTTGAAATCGGTGTTAGTATTTTATTTGCTATTTTCGCTGTTTCCAATACAACTTTCCCAACGTTTGCACACAACTTCCTAGCACGGCTCAGTTATATGTCAATGGATCGTTGAGCATAACAATTTTTTAAACTTGGCCGGAACAAAGGAAGCAGTCTCTACAGCATCACCCACTTGCGCCAAACAGACTAACGAAAAGTTGCTCCCTAGCAAACACAATAAACCCTTTTCAGTGCTCCAGGAAATTTCTCACTGCTAGATGCTTGCTGCCGCTGAATGGCAGAAGACGCCTCAAATTCAGCTTTAGTTGGTCGATCATGAATTGCGAAAACAACTCAAAGATCATATCATAAAAGTTTTTTGCACAACTGACTTCCAGTTTTTTCGGCCAGCTATTTATTTTTTGTTTTGAAAGTTTTGGTGAACATATTACACCAAAATCAGGCAGTCAGAACTTTCCTGGACTACCACAATGGCAAAGAATGGAATAGTATCACCACCATTCCACCACCGGCTACAAAAGTTGCAAATGTTCTCGCAGAGCATATGGATCCGATAGTTTAATGGCCAAAAAACAACTCCTCTCCTAGGGCGATTCACCCTCATTTTTTCGAAGCCGCTCTTCAAAGGCACCGTCCACCATAGGTGCGATAAGGTGAGAATGACCTCTCCAGGGTGAAGGGGGTCACGGTGGTCGCAGCCCCTCCAGGGTGAAGGGGGTCAGAGGGATGGGGGGGGGGGGTGAGTGCGTGTGTGAATGTGGGTGTGCAATTACACACAACGCGCCGCCAGGAACGGCATCGTTCCTTTCACAACCTCATTTTATGGGGTGCGTATCGTTACGTGCGGACTGCTCATCGCGCGCGACAGGCTGCCGGTGACCGCATTCAGGAAATTCGGCTAACATGATTCTCAGCACACACTTTCTCAATCTCTCATCCTTTGTTGAGGTTCACAGACTATTCCCATATTAGTTTTGCTTACTTATTTGAAGTTGCCCCACAAAACTTGTAAAATTAGCACTTTGGAGGACAAAAAGACACAAACTGTTGAAAGTAAAAGACTAACGGTGTAGAAGAAGCATTGTTGAACTAGGTGTATAGAATCCACAAGTTTGCTGCACTACTTCTCCCCGCGCGCTGCCGCGTTGCGACGTTTTCCAATGGTCCGCCCGCACGTAACGAGCGCCCCCCCCCCCCATTTTATGAGGACCGATTTTATAAACGGTCTGAAAAAGTGAGTGTGGTCAAAATTATTGGATGGTACACAAGTGCAAAACTGAGGTTTTTGCAGGCGTAATGTTCGAGAAGGAAAGGTTATACAACGCTTGTCACTTGCTTCATACGAATATGGGATGAAGGACCGGACCGACCGATGACTATATTCTTGTCTTAATGTTGCCGTTTCATGCTTTGTAATTCAATGAAAATATTGAAAGATGACGACTATCAACTATTGTGAGGCCATCAGAAGTTGTAATAGAAAGTGGTTCTGAGAAGTGTGATGATAGGAAGTATCAAATATTATGAATGATGAAGCACGTAGAAAGAAGTAAAATATTGTCTGCCCAGGAAACTCTGAAAGATACAGTAAAATTATTGCATGTATAAATGGCCATTCTTGGTAAATGTGCACGTAAATGATAAGAAGGAAACACACGGGAGCAGGATTGGAACCTTCTCGTTATCTTCTGAAGAAGGCATTGGATGACAATGGAAGAAACAAGGACAGGAAAATCGGAACGCCTGACTGCCACGAAAAATTTATTTCGCTGAAGACTACTGGACACTGCGTAATACTGAATTTGTTAAATTCGGCAATTGGAAAAATTAGGGTTGTTGAAACAAAGTAAGGCTGTAACTACTTCTTGTTTAAATTTAGATTTAGCATAGGAGATATTTGTACGAAAATTGTTTGTGTATCGGAAAGGAGGGAGAAGATTTATAGGCAAAATTTGAAAAAATTTAATTAAAAATTCATAACGTTTGTAGATGAACAGCTAGTACAGGGAAATGCTCACCATTGAAACCGTTTCTTCCTCTGCTTTCAGAAAATATATAGTTTGTCTGGGATCCGTTGAAAAAAGTGCGTGGTGAAGGGGGTGCCTAGTGATTTTTGAAGATTTTCGAGTTTTCAACATAAAAAAATTCATAACTTCTGTAGATGAACAGCTAGTACAAGGAGATGCTCACCATTAGAACCGTTTCTTCCTCTGCTTTCAGAAAATATATAGTTTGTCTGGGATCCGTTGAAAAAAGTGCGTGGTGAAGGGGGTGCCTAGTGATTTTTGGAGATTTTCGAGTTTTCAACATAAAAAAATTCATAACTTCTGTAGATGAACAGCTAGTACAAGGAGATGCTCACCATTAGAACCGTCTCATTCTCCGCTTTCAGAAAATATATAGTTTGTCTGGGATCCGTTTAAAAAAGTGCGTGGTGAAGGGGGTGCCTAGTGATTTTTGGAGATTTTCGAGTTTTCAACATAAAAAAATTCATAACTTCTGTAGATGAACAGCTAGTACAAGGAGATGCTCACCATTAGAACCGTCTCATTCTCCGCTTTCAGAAAATATATAGTTTGTAAGGGATCCCTTGCAAAAAGTGCTTGGTGAAGGGGGGGTGAGAATTTTATAACGGGAGTTCTCAGGCGGAGGCCTTTTCACCATTGTAAAAAGACGTCTACCTGAGAACTCCCGTTATAAAATTCTCACCCCCCCTTCACCAAGCACTTTTTGCAAGGGATCCCTTACAAACTATATATTTTCTGAAAGCGGAGAATGAGACGGTTCTAATGGTGAGCATCTCCTTGTACTAGCTGTTCATCTACAGAAGTTATGAATTTTTTTATGTTGAAAACTCGAAAATCTCCAAAAATCACTAGGAGTACTCTGCGTTGATACCACTGCTTAT
>CATQJL010000001.1:39339344-39464264 GCA_958299035.1 Cylicocyclus nassatus | reverse complement strand
AAGCAGTGGTATCAACGCAGAGTACTCTTTTCCAAGTCAAAATCACTGGGAACTGTGCTATCAAAAGGTGCATGCTCAGGCTCCAGTCTATAAAGTTCGCCGAGTTACGAGCCTACGAAAACACGTCCTCATGAATTTCGCTCAAAATGTAAAAATCGCGTATTTCGTCGAAATTCCACCCTCAGTGGTTGTATGATATTCTGATTGCATATACTCACTTCGCCTAAGGGATCCCATTGAGTTGAATATGGTGGTCGCGCTTTCTTCAGCTGCTCATTTGAATATCCAAGCACCTTCGTAGCTTGAGCTCAGATCTACCTAATTTCCAAATCTAGCACATTAAGACCATTAACCAATGCGAACAGATTTGATCAGTATGTCAAACCACTGAGTGTGGAATTTCGACGAAATACGCGATTTTTACATTTTGAGCGAAATTCATGAGGACGTGTTTTCGTAGGCTCGTAACTCGGCGAACTTTATAGACTGGAGCCTGAGCATGCACCTTTTGATAGCACAGTTCCCAGTGATTTTGACTTGGAAAAGCAAGCAGGTAAGTTTTCTGACAAATTCGCGAAAAGTGCAGGCAAATTTACGAACTTTCGCGACTCAGTTACAGTCACCTCACAATATCTCTACAAAAAGACCCTGTCTTCTTCAAAGACCACTATTTTCGTAAACAGCGTGTTCGAAAACCTCTTTGGGCAAAGTTTCTTCACAATCCAAGGTCATCGACATTTTGACCAAAACCCATCGGCGAGCTTCAGGGCGTAGAACGAGAAAAAATCAAATTACCCAAATGCCTGCTGATTACGAAAATCACATCTGCTTAGCAGTAGAGCTTCTCATTTTAGGGTCACTGTGGACAAAATTTGAGACAACACGATTTTCCAGAATTCACCAGCTCTTCTATCTTTTTTCAAGAAGATTCTCCGGTTGCTTCTTAGCGCTCGATAATCTGCGGAAGCAGCACAATCCAACAGTTCTTAATAGAGTCTTTTATGTTTGATGTGCGCTGCGTTGCGACCTTGTGAATAAACGCGCGCAGAAAATTTTGAAAAAACTGAAAACGGAATTTCAAGGACATGCTATATACAGTAAGATTCGACTTAACAAGATGAACACAAATCTGCTTTCTGATTCCGAAAATGTTCATTCTAAAGAAAGTTACGGCTAGTAGAACTTGGAACAGCTTAATTTTTCCAGAGTTTATCAGCTCTTCTATCTCTTTTGAAAGAGAGTCTTCGGCTGCTGTTTAGCGCACGATAATCTAGTGAAAGAGTACTATCGAACGGTGCCCATGGCAGTCTCCTATGTGTGATGCTTGTTGCGTTACACCCATGCGAAGAGGCGTCGGCATGCAAATTCAAGTTTATTGAAAACAAGATATCGGAGACAACCTGTACATCAAAAGATTCGCCTTGATGGGCTGAATACAACGTTGTTTTCGGATTTTGCATATACTCATTCGGAAAGAAGTTAAGGCCCTGCGTAATTTGCGTGATTCACATGAATTTCGCGGAATTCCCGGGAATTTTGCATGTTGTGTGAGTGATTTTGTACTACAAGAGATAGAGCGATAAAAACTCACACAGCGTTTTCTAAAGTACATTTCTTATTGTACACCAAAAAGGATCCAATTTTGTGTCGTTAGTGATAAATGATAAAATGATGATATCAATGACAACGACTAAGAATGGCTTAGATTCATGCGGTCGATTTCCACGTTCACCTTCCATATAGACGCAGAATTTCAGCCCAGGCTTCGGCGTGAAGTGAGTTGAAGCAAAAATGCCATTCTAGGTAAGAATTGGCAGCAATGGCATGTGCCGATGAAAAATCGATCGATTGCTGCAGCGAGGGATCTACCAATTGCACCGAGCAATAGAACTAGAAAAGCCTGTAGATCACTTATAATGAGAGAAAAAGCGATAGAAATTCACACAGCTTTTCCTACAGTACTTTCCTAACCATATGCAAAAAATGATCCAAAAATGTGATATTATCAGTGATAAATGATAAAATGCTTATATCAGTGATAAGGGTAAATAAAAACTGCCCAATTTTTCGCGATAGTTTTCGATAATGAAAACTTCGTACCAGAACCTGCTATTCGTGGTTTACGCCGTGATAAATGTTCACGAAAGCCTTAACATAGAGAACAGCAAGGTATCATTGTAAGTCTACCCCCTCACCATGAATTACGGACATACTGTATATCAAACGATTCGTCTCATCAAGCTGAAGCCAAATCTACACGCAGGTTGCAAATAAAGTGGACTTAAAAGAAGTTATAGCTAAATCCCGCAAGTCCCGCAAATCCCGCGAATCCCGCAAATCCCGTGAAGTCGCGAATCCCGCAAACATCGCGAATCCCGAAAATCCCGCGAATCTCGAAAATCCCGCAATTTTGGACAAATTCCACGGTCACAACTGTACGTCCTGTTAGCTGATGAGAAAGCTGCTCAGCTTCTTCTTTAACAGCATCTGCGGAATAGCCGAAAAAAGTAGATACTGTGCTGCTCGTTGTTTTTTTTTCAATATTATAGGTCATAATGTCACAAGGCGAATAAATTCCTGTATAAAGCACAGAGTTGGGTTCGCACTCCAGTCGGGATCTAAGAGCAGTAGCTATGCTTTGCACTAACGCCTTCCTTTTGTTTATATCCATGTTTGTGAATTTAGCAGCCTTAAAATCTTCAGCAACCTGAAGATCAGCAATGGACTTCCTGGACATTTCCTCATTGAAACTAGGCAATCTGCTTGGATTTCTGATGTACGAAATAGAGAGTTTCGCTCAATTGTCAACTCTGTATCAATGTCGACAATATTTTCGTTGGCATAAAATTCTCCTTCTGCCTCGCTGTGGAACTGGAACACATGCGAGTCATCTGCGATTTTGTAAAGTATTCTGCCTGCCGTTTCCTCTTCAAACTGCCAACCTTTCCAAAACATTGAAGGATATTTCAATAATATGTTGTTCTTCTGAATGCCTCAAAGTTTTTGATTCATTGAAACCAACCGTTCTCTACAAATTAGGTAAGGTGAGTCTAGAGCGTTTTCACGAAAGTGACCTTCTTCAGCACTAGGTTTACAGAGTATAGATTCTAGAAATGGGCGGATTTTTGTGTGAAGGTGTGGAAATTCACCAATCTCCCATAGTTTTTTGAGTGTGTGTTAATAATGATGACATAACTGTCAATCAAAAGCGCATTTTTTACCAAAAAAACATGAACATATAACAACGATAAGCACGCTTAAATAGAAGCGTTCGCTCACGTTCCCGTTAGTGCTGATAACGATGTCAATCCACAACACATTTTTTACTACTAACTTGCTCCACCTCGCTCTTATTAGGTCGTCCCAAAAGTTTTTGCGCTCGATTTTCAAAAATTCATAATTTCTAATTTTTCCAACCGATTTGACTGCTTTCACTTTTTGTGAAAGGGTAAGCATGCTCTTTATAATGACATCTCAGCTGCTTAGTAATGATCATCTGTTGCATAGATAGGAGCGATAGAAGAAAATCGGTCAAAATTTAAATTTTCTGTGTAGGGTCATAAAAAATCGGAGACTTGCAACAAAAATCGAAGCTGTCAGTATTGTAGGTTCCTTCACCAGTCCTTCACCAGCGCAAAATTTGCGCCGATTGAGCGTCTCTATGAAAAGTTATGATTTCCCTGAAAAATGCCAAAATAAACCAAATTCGCCCTTTCGTATTGTTTGCTCGAAAATCATAACTTTTCATAGAGACCCTTAATCAGCGCAAACTTTGCACTGCTAGAAGGAACTGGTGAAGGAACCTACAATACTGACTGCTTCGATTTTTGTTGCAAGTCTCCGATTTTTCATGGCCCTACACAGAAAATTCAAATTTTGACCAATTTTCTTCTATCGCTCCTATCTGTGCAAAAGATGACCATTACTAAGCAGCTGAGAGGTCATTATAAAGAGCATGACTTACCCTTTCATATAAAAATGAAAGCAGTCAAATCGGTTGGAAAAGTCAGAAGTTATGAATTTTCGAAAATCGTGCGCAAAAACTTTCGGAACGACCTATACAATGTGTTGGCTTTTATGGGTCACCGAAGCAAATGATTTTTAGAGCCGGGAAGCAAAAAAGCCCTAACATGCTTCATACCATTCGAAAGCTGAGATCATGGAGAATCGACGTAGGCCGTCGACTTTTTTCTAGGTCTTCTGTGCCGCGAGATATGAGGGATTTTATGTACTCCAAAAACCAACTACTTTTTTGTCCTCACTTCCTGCTCTCCAGATGAATGCTACGAGAAAGTCGACGGCCTACGTTTGTTAATGAAGACTTGCTCTTTAACATAGATAGATAATCAGCTGTGATTAGGTCTTCAATTGGCAGAAATCTGCTGTTGAAAATGAACATGTTTTCAGATAAAATGCGATGTATCTCTCGGTAGAGGGGGGCTAGAAAGAAATCGACGGTCTAGGTCGAATCCCCTTTTCCTGAGCTTTCGAATGGTATATAGCTGGGCGAAAAAACTAACCAGTTTTCAAAAATGGGGTGGAGGTATTTACTATTAGCTTGCTCCACCCAGCTCCACCAATGTATTGGCTTTTATCGGTTACCGGAGCAAATGATTTTTAGAGCCGGGAAGCAAAAAAGCCCTAACATGCTTCATACCATTCGAAAGCTGAGATCATGGAGAATCGACGTAGACCGTCGACTTTTTTCTAGGTCTTCTGTGCCGCGAGATATGAGGGATTTTATGTACTCTAAAAACCAACTACTTTTTTGTCCTCACTTCCTGCTCTCCAGATGAATGCTACGAGGATAAATAAATAATATAAATAAACATAAATACCGTTTTTGTAAATTTATGAGTGTACTTGTTGTTTGAGGTACTTAGCCTGCAAAACCTTTTGATAACGATTTTTATCATATTCTCAGAGTACAATACCAATCTCAGCCCAGGTGAAGGGGGTCATCGGGAGCTTGGCCTCAAAGTGAAGGGGGTAAGATCCATCACTCCCCCTATCGCAACTATGCTTTGGAGGAGAACTGAGTATGCTTTTAAACAGATCTGCGACTCTCTGCGGTCTACTGTCAAGACTGCACTTTGTGAAAAATTCGGAAAACTCTCGAATGAAGATAAGTGGAGTTTGGTTAAAGCTGACGGGAATCTACCAAGTCAAATATTGACTGCACGCCGAGTTACAAGCCTGCAAAGCGGTACAAGTCAGTAGTGAGGTGCAGGTGGGGTCATGTGCACGCACTTCAAGAGCCATTTTCAGCAAAGAATCTCACCAGCACACGTCCGATGCATAAAGAATGGCAAAGAGCATCCATTTTGTCCGAATAGCTTTCTGGGAATGTCTTGAATAGGTTCTCATGCGAAGAAATTTGGCTTAAAGAAAGGAAATTAGAAGTGTTTTTTTGAAAAAACTAAAATAAAACTCAAGCTTGCGTTTTGGGGAAGCAACCATAACCGTGTGTAGTTCTTGACGAGCTCTATATACCAGTATGCTTACCCATCTGGATAACTTGTGTTTCTGCCCTAAAATAGGACTCAAAAGAAAATTTTTGCGTTCGAAATTATTGTCCGCGACATTGTGACGCGGCCATTTTCGGACTTTTTTAGAAAAAGATTCTTAAAATTTTTAGAACACATGTTTCTCAAGAAACTCAAAGTGTAGATTGTTGATCTTGAAGAGCTCTATCACCTCATGCAATTTTTTCATCCTTGTTTTCACCCTGAAAAAGAGCGATGAAAAAGGGAGGGAGGCTTGTCCGCAACTTTTTGGCGGTCACTGTACCTTACATCGCTGTTCAACCGGATCATCATTGATGGGCAAGTGCAGCATCTGGTCTACGAGTGTCATAGTCCCAATTTGGAAGAATAAGGGCGACGTCAGTAATTGTTCAAAATATCGGCCGATACGTCTGCTGTGCCATACAATGAAGATTCTCGAGCGAATTATCGACGCACGCAACCGAAGTATCGTCAAAGTCACCCCGAATCAGTGCGGTTTCGTAAAAGGATCTGGAACCACGCCATCCATGCAGTGCGACTGTTAATGGAACGCCATTTGGAGAAGCGGATTCTGGTTTATTTCGCGTTCTTGGACTTGGAAAAGGACCTGGTGGCACTTAGGCAGCACAACGTCCCAGAAGAGCATGTCCGCTGGATCAAACTTCTTTACGCGAACGCGAAGGGGCCGTACGCTGCTCAGTGTGAATGTCAATGCCATCCTCAATCCGAGTTGGAGTACATCAAGGATCGGCTCTATCGCCACTCCTCTCTATACTATGCATGAACACGGTGACAAGGGACATTTAGCTGCCGCACCCGTGGACACTCCTCTTGCGGCTGACGTCGAGCTAGCGAGCAGATCGAGACAGGAGCTCGCAGAGGTAACCATGAGATGGAAGACGCAACTAGCTGAATACGGTCTGCGGCTGAACTAGGAAAAACCGGTACCTAGAAGGCGGACAGCAGACCGACGGCACAATGATCATCGATGGGCAACCATTGAAGAAGGTCAACAATTTCAAAAACTTGGGCTCCCGAGTGACGTCGGATTGCGAAACGATCACTGATGCTCGTGCAAGAACGAATGCAGCGTGGTTGAAGCAGCGTCAAGTAACAAGAGTACTTTGCGATCGCCGAATTCCATTATATCTCATATCGAAATTATATCGGAGTGTGGTAGGCCAGTTGCCTTGTCGGAGCAGAATGTTGGCGGGCAACTAGGAAACACGAGCAGATCCTGAGCACGATGGAGATGCGAATGATAAGATGGATACTCGGCCTAACGCGAAGAAATTGCGTAACGAACACAGATGTGCGGCACATTTTTGGAATTGCTTTATCGCGATAAGATGCGAGGTGCCAGATTACGATAGTTCGGTCACGTTTTACGAAATGAAGATGATACAGTGGCAAAAATAGCACTTCGTTTAGACCACAGAGAAGAAGACCACGTGGAAGGCCGAAACAACTCTGGTTGGACATTATCCGAAGCGACCTGCACATTGTGAACCTCACACATAAGAAGCAGCTGATCGAGTCAAATGGAAACACAATGCAACACCGCCGACCCTGCCATCGCGGGGATGGCGAGGATAAAGAAGAAGAAGAAGAAAAAGATGGAAGGCATGCTGTGCAACCGGAGTTGCATTTTTGTACTTGAGCGATAAGGAACTCAGCGCGTCAAATCCTGAGCTGTTAATTTTTGCCGATGCACTGCCTCTAAGCAGCTCACAGTGGCTTGAGTGCTCATTTGGCACAGCACTCGACAAGCACATCCTGGAGCGGCTGTAAGCCACAACAACGGCGATATACTTGGTGGGTGAATGTGGCCCCGCTTCCACTCAAAAGGAATCGAATGGAATGGAAAACGAATGGCAAGTCGGTAGAGATATTTGGCGGCAGAGATCGTGTATCAATGTGAATGACGCCTTCTCAGCCTCTGAAAACGGCGTCTTGCAGGAACGTGGGGCAATGAAGTACATCATCTATAACAACCTTTAATATAACAATATAACAATTGCAATCATATTCGAACACTTTATTTGAAATTCGAATATTGATATTTATCCGGTCCTCAGTAGTATAATCCGGAGTCCCTTTTTCCCCACTTCGCGTTACGTACGCGCGTCTATAGCTTCAGTACAAACCATAGGTGCGATAAGGTGAGAATGACCCCTCCAGGATGAAGGGGGTCGCAGCGATCGCAGCCCGTCAGGGAGCAGGGTGTTTTACTTGGTGGAGAAATTATGAAATGTCGACCGGGGGCGGGGGCCGTTTTCTTACACCACCCTGCCTGTTTTTGAAATTATCATAGAAGATGTGCATGCGAGAACATGTTTCGGAAAGAGTTAGACAATTTTTAAGCATTTGCGAACTCAAAAGAAAAGTTCGTAATTTCCGTAGATAAAGAGCAACGTCAGCAAGGAAATTGTTTTCAAAGCCATCTTGTCCTACGGTTTCAGAGAATATATAGTTTGCCTGGAGTCTGATGAAAAAGGTGCCTGGTGAAGGGTGTGGATAGTGATTTCTTGATATTCACGAGTTTTTAGATAAAAAAAAATCCGTAACTTCCGTAGATGAACAATTTGTACGTCGGGATGGTCACCATCGGAACCGCCTCGCCCTCCGCTTTCAGAAAATACATAGCATGTCTGAGATCCGTTCAAAAAATACCTGGGTGAAGGGTGTGACTTTTGGAGATTTTCGTGTTTCTAACATAAAAAATTCATCACTTTTGTAGATGAAAAGATAATACATGGAGATAGTCATCGTTAGAACCGCCTTGTCCTCCGCTTTCAGAAAATATATACCTTCCTGGGGTTCGTTGAAAGAAGTGCCGGGTGAAGGGTGGGCGAGACTTTTATAATGGGAGTGCTCAAGTAGACGTCTTTTCGCAATGGTCAAGAAGCCTCCGCTTGAGCACTCCCATTGTCACCCACCCTTCACCCGGCACTTCTTCTAACGGATCTTAGGCAAAGTATATATTTTCTGAAAGCGGAGGACAAGGCGATTCCATCGGTGACTATCTCCATGTACTATCTTTTCATCTACAAAAGTTATGAATTATTATGTTGAAAACTCGAAAATCTTCAAAAATCACTAGGCACAGCCTTCACCCAGGTACTTTTTTGAACGGATCTCAAACATGCTGTACATTTATTGAAAGCAGAGGGCGAGGCGGTATCAATGGTGACCATCTCAATGTACTATCTTTCCATTTACAAAAATCATAAATTTTTTTGATGATGAAAACTCGTATGTGTCGAGAAATCACTAGGCACACCTTTTACTAGCTACTTCTATAAACGGACTCTCAAAGTATTTCCCTGAAACCAGAGGGAAACGTTGTTC
This sequence comes from Cylicocyclus nassatus, assembly GCA_958299035.1. Classification (NCBI taxonomy): domain Eukaryota; kingdom Metazoa; phylum Nematoda; class Chromadorea; order Rhabditida; family Strongylidae; genus Cylicocyclus; species Cylicocyclus nassatus. The sequence continues at coordinate 39,455,406 of CATQJL010000001.1, read as the reverse complement.
GACGAAACTTTCCTTGCTGACGTTGCTGTGCACCTATAGAAGCTACTATTTCTTCCTCCTGGAAGTTCGTGAATCCCTATAAATCTTCTTCCTCCTTTCCAGTACATAAACAATTCCCGTACAAACATCTCTTTTGCTAAACCTTACCTCACTGTCGACTTTTTCCTCGGGCTTTTGGTGAAGAGGTCACCTTTTTCCCGGCTCAGGGGTGAAGGGAGGATGAGCAAATTCTCACACTATCGCACTGATGGTACAAATTGCATCGACAGGGGGGGGGTCTGCAAGGAAGACCCTCGTTGTGAACTCGTAGTCCCTACGCAAAATGGAGCAATTGATTACCGCGATGATTTACAGCCACCGCCTCTCTTACTTATGACCTCTTCTCATAAGAAATGGTAAAGAACTTTACAGAGAGTCACTGAGCTGTTTCAAAGTTCACGCATTTTTTACGCTTTTCTCGGAACTGATATTAATGTAGAAAAACTGCCGCGAATTCAGCTCCCAGCTCTAGTCTTCTGCGGTTGGACCATTCCTGCATCAGCGTACAGTAATGGATCCACCGTGACATGGGACAGCGACGTGCCACTGCTTGCGCAATGTCATGGCGCTACGGCACAAATACACAAAGTAAATTAGAAGTCTCTGTGCTGCCAGCCTATCTAGTAGTCCCTTCGTAACTTGCTGCACTAGAGTATCGACATCTATGGGCCTACAAACTGCTTTACTCAGGATCGCGCCCTCTTTAAATCTCGAGACTTTGACTGTAGTGAAGTAAATATTACGAAATATTGGAGCTCGACTGAGCTCATGGCTCACCACTTTCAGCAATGAAGCACAAGGGTGCTCGCCATTCGTCCCGATTTCAACCAATAAAAACAACTTTGCAGGATATGCCACAAAATGTGCACCGTTGGATGGCGAGGACCATCGACATTCTTTACTGGCGGGAAAAAGAGGCCGATTTGACCTCTCAGATGGGTATAAATATGCTAAGCAGAGGAAACCAGCCAAACGCGAAGAGGACGCTCTGGGGATTTTGACCGAGCCGTCGAAGAGAGGAGGACATCCCCCCTCCTCTTCCACGCCCTAGGCTCAAGGCATACAGAGTGTCCCAAAAAGATGTGCACACTATTTGATCGCTAATAACTCTCTTTCTTTCATGCCTTTTGCCAAGCTTGAAGTACCATTCTGTGGAGCGAGGTTTAACTTAGATTTGCATTATGGAGCGGATCATAATCGCTTTTCAGTGTTGTAAGATTACGGTATGAACTTTCAACGTACAGCGCCTTGGTGGAATAGACTTTTTGACGAAATAATTTCAAAAAATCTGAAAATGTGTATGGCAAGGTGTCCAACCTGCTGATTTCACTACATGAGTTTTCATGAGCTTTTCGAGCTTTTCTGACGGCGTATTCACATTTCTGACGAACACTGGAAAAACAGTTGTTACCCTAAATTTGAAATAATTTATGAAAGAAGCATTATAATGAAGTGCAAATTCCATATTTAGAGTCAACGACTTCGACTAGTCCAGTACAAGAGTTTTTGGCTTGTTTGTTTCCTTTCTGAGCAAAAAACCGGCAATAAACTGCTTTCAATGGCTCAAAATCCTCCTCGAAGTTTCTACCGTAATCTTACAGCAATAAAAAGCAATCGATTATTCGCTCCACACTGCAAATCTAAGTTGAACCTTGGTCGCCCACAGAATGGCGCCTCAAGTCGGCAAAAGACATGAAAGAAGGAGAGTTATTAATGATCAAACAGTGTGCACTTCTTTTTGGGAGACCCTGTATATGTAGGCATTATGGTATACCTCACGCGTTTTTTGGTCGCCACGAGATCTGGCAATTTGCCAGATGTCTTCAAATTCATTACTGATAGACCCCAAAGGGACAGCACGTATAATCTTCGTAATTTGATAGAATGCCCTATCTTTCGTACATTCAAAACCCCTTACGATGAGTTATGATAAATGGTATTGCCAGATCGCGTCAATCCAAAGGAAGGAGACTTACCCTACAAGTTGCAGATGCTCTGATTTCATGTGTAGTCGAAGTCCAAGAAAAGCTGCTACAGCAGCTGCTTTTGCGACAGCCCAGGCATTATCAAGTAAGCTCTCCTCTACTAGATAATAAAGAAATCAGATTACGAGACGACCCTCTTACCGATGTATGGAGACTTTTTGGCTTAGAAGAGGGTATATTCAGCACCTTGAACGTGTAACAACTGCTTCCATTGTATAAACATCATACTTCATTTTTTTTAATCTCACAAACTCGCAATACAATGACAATATGTCTGACTTACAGCCACTATGATCACAACCAAAGACTGCCTCCTTCCAGCAGTCGTCCAACATGTTCACGTCAGGGTTCCTTCACGCTACGCCGCGCATGCCCCAGATACGTTAACATTGTGAATGCGGAGTGAATGCAGGTTGTAGACATTTTCTCTCCGTTACTCTCCTTTTTTACATACTCTCACGAGCATAGTTACGATAGGGGGAGTGATGGATCTTACCCCCTTCACTTTGAGGCCAAACTCCGGATGCCCCTTCACCTGGGCTGAGATTAGTATTGTACTCTGAGAATATAAAATAAAAATCGTTATCAAAAGGTTTTGCAGACTAAATACTCAAACAACAAGTACACTCATAAATTTACAAAAGAAACGGTATTCATGTTTATTCATATTATTTATTTATTTATAAAAAAGCATCTACAGAAGCACAAACTCCTTCCGAGCATTCATAAATACGTCCCTGAGCGTTACAGTTCCATGAAAATTAATCATTCTTATTTTAGTAATATAAATAACTTTTCTTTGTTCAAAGCTACAACTCTTTTGGGCATATTGCGACGGTAAGTGAGGACGCAAAATCAGCTGATTTTTAGAGTACATAAAATCCCTCATATCCCGCGACACAGAAGACCTAGAAAAAAGTCGACGGTTTGCCTCAATTCTCCATGATCTCAGCTTTCGAATGGTATACAGCATGTTAGGGCTTCTTTGCTTCCCGGCTTTAAAAAACACTTGCTCCGGTGACCCATGAAAGCCAATACATTGTAAGAGCGAGGTGGAGCAAGCTAATAGTAAAAAATGTGCTGTGAATTGACATCGTTATCAGCACTAACGGAAACGCGAGCGAACGCGACTATTCAAGCGTGCTTATCGTTGTTATATGTTTATGTTTTTTTAGTAAGAAATGCGCTTCTGATTGGCAGTTGTGCCATCATTATCAGCACATACTAAAAAAACTATGGGAGATTGGTGAATTTCCACACCTTCACAAATGCGTCCATTTCTGGAACCTATACTCTGTAAACCTAGTGCTGAAGAAGGTCACTTTCGTGAAAACGCTTTAGACTCACCTAATTGTAGAGAATGGTTGGTTTCAATGAATCAAAAACTTTGAGGCATTCAGAAGAACAACATATTATTGAAATATCCTTCAATGTTTTGGAAAGGTTGGCAGTTTGAAGAAGAAACGGCAGGCAGAATACTTTACAAAATCGCAGAAGACTCGCATGTGTTCCAGTTCAACAGCGAGGCAGAAGGAGAATCTTACGCCGACGAAAATGTTGTCGACATTGATACAGAGTTGACAATTGAGCGAAACTCTCTATTTCGTACATCAGAAATTCAAGCAGATTGCCTAGTTTCAATGAGGAAACGTCCAAGAAGTCCATCGCTGATCAAGTTGCTGAAGATTTCAAGGCTGCTAAATTCACGAACATGGATATGAACAAAAGGAAGGTGTTAGTACAAAGCATAGCTACTGCTCTTAGATCCCGACTGCAAAGCATTACTGCTCTTAGTTCACGACTGGGGTACGAACTTAACTTTGTGCTTTATGCTGGTGAAAGTATCTCGCCTTGTGACATTATGACCTATGATATTGAAAAAAACCAACGCGCAGTTTCGGCTATTCCGCAGATGCTGTTGAAGAAGAAGTTGAGCAGCTTTTTTGTCAGCTAACAAGACGTATGTCAGAGGAGGTGAAGCCAGAGTTCGACAAGGCCCAAAAAAGTATGCAATTTTTCCTTCCCGTGTTGCGAAAGCATATGCGATCTGGCTTTCCCCATTACTTACGCAAAAATCTGATGGACTTACTAGCAAGCCTAGTTCCCATTCCGACTAGCACGGCAGAGGTGAAGAGGAAATTTTCTATCTACTCTGTTATCAGAACGCAACGCAGAACTTGTACAATGGTGGAGCATCTAAGCAATTACTTGAGATTTGTCAACCTTCTACTAAACATATTGCTATCTAAAAACTTCATTTAAAGGATTGCTATAAGTGGTCCAGGCAGGCTGTCATCGTATGACTTTTTAAAATATCCTTAAAGATGTTATGAAGAAACTGGTCACCTACCTGCGGACTTCCTGGTGCTACCAGAGGCCAGGAAAAAACACAAAAGCGCTTAGAAGAAGAAGAAGAGCGTTTTAAATCCATTTTCGACTCAGAACGCTTTTTGACGCAATTCTACTTCTACTCCGATGATCTTTTGAAGGAAGAAGAAGATCTTTCAGGCAGCGAACTTGTTGTCTCTGACGTTAGCGATGGTGATACTGTTGATGATGACGCGCAGGAATCGCAAGTTGTTCCTAACTTGTACATCTTTTGGGATAAACCTTATTGCTTTCGTTTTTTGTTGATGCAATGAAATAGGAGCACAGATCATCATAAAGTCAATTTCTTTAATTTATCATTTTTTTGAATTCTAGAATTTTTTTTCAATTTGTACCTAAATAAGTTAATAGTCCAAATTAGAGCTCTTCATACCACGCTTTTTTACCTTTCCTCTCTTCCTCCCCTCCCCCCCCCCCCTTAGGCTCATATACCCCTTTCACCTGGAAGGTCGGACACAGCCGAGACCCCCTTCACCTAGGGAGAGCCCGGCTACCCCTATCGCACCTATGCTCACGAGTAAAATGACGATACTGGCAATCAAAGAGTACACATGTTGATGGAGCTGTGACGATACAAAACGGTATAAAAATCACTATCCGTCGGGTTCCGGCACTGACTTTAGTCACAGTACATACTCAACACGACCAAGAAAGGAACCTTGCTGCCTACCTTTTCTTTCAGCTACTAATCTTGCTTATTACATTTATAAATCGTCTTCTAATCAACAAGATGTGTTGCACACCCTTTTAACAGTAGAACATAAGTGAAACTTTACAAGTGAGATTTTACTTTATCAGATTTGATACTCATACCCCTTCTCATGATCACTGTTATTTTCTCTCATCCTGACAATTTTCTTTAGTCAGATACAGAAAGATAGCTACACACAGTGAAGTGTCTTTCAAGAGAACGACAGATATGAAGTGAGTTTAATACCCAAAAAGAAAGTAAAACCACCGAGTCTTTTTTTGTCGCATTGAATGTATAATGTAGCTGAAGTTAGCGCCGAAACTTGTTTGATGTACTGTGAGCGAGAAAACAAACTGCGGCAACAACGGCGCATGTTTGCAATTGCAGTCTAACAGTATGAAGAAGAAAGAGTTCACATGTTGATGGAGCTGACGATACGAAAACTATAAGAATCACTATCCGTCGAATTCCTTTTCATCCAGTGATGTGTTTGTAAGGAGATGTTAACAGCGCAGATATACAACCAGATACAACATACAACCATACAACTATATACTACCAATATACAACCAGATGACGCAATGTGTAGTCAGTTACGATACAAAATGTGAAACTAAAAAGTAGAGGGAGCACAACAACCTAAGTCATTCCATCAATCATTGATATAGACAAAGGATAGACAGGATAAACAAAGCAAAAGAGAGGAAGAAATGCATAATGTGAAGGAACACTTTTGAGGGACACGAATGTGCAGGAAGTATAGAGATACATAAAAAAAGTGGAGCTCTGCTGCCGCGAGCATATCTCCATTGCACTGCAGCGGCGTACGCTGCGAACGCTGTATGAAGGAACCCTTAAAGCTTCATTTTGGCCACCCATTCTATGACCATGCGCTTTTCCAGGCCAATTCGGGTACTTATCCTCAATTTCCTGAAAGTGGATTTCTTAATATATACTCCTCGCTCAATACTAAAAATTTTTTTTGCTCCTTCCTAGGTGAAGTGGGGGGGGGGGGGGCGGCTTCAAAGTGAGGGGGGAGGGGGAGTTGAGTACCTCACTCACGTCTATGAACACAAATCTATGTACAAAAGGGGCTTAACAAGATGGCCTTCCAGCGGAAGTCCCTAGCCTCTCTATCTAAGGGAGGGGAGGGGAGGGGAGGGGAGGTCCGCTTCTCTTCGACCAGAGCGTCCTTTTCGCGCTATGGCTCAGCGGTATTTATACCCTGCTGAGAGGTCAAATCCTCCTTTCATTTTCCGCCAATAAAGAATGGTAGATTGGTGATCTTCGCCACTCAACAGTGCACATTTTTTTGGGAAATCCTGTCATGCGTGGCTTGCCATGCACCTTCACTCAAGAAAGATTTTTTCGCACTTCTACTTGGTCCGAAACAGCTTAATCCGAGCACAATGTAACAAAACATAGATTGAAAAGGGAATGCAGTACAGTGTGGTATAGTGAAAGGGTAGTCATTACAACAAGAAACAATTTTATATGAACAAGGATCTAAAGCACGGACGAAGGAACGTGCAAAACAACATGACTGTGACTCAAGGTTCTCGCGACAGTGGAGGGTGCATATGGACGAAAACAGAGTCACAGAATTGATTAATCAGGCCGGAAATATAGAGCGACAAATAACTACGAACGTGGTTAGATCAGGGAAAGCATAATTAGTAGAAATTTTATAATCAATATAATTAAGATACATACTCTAAGAGAGTAAATGAGAGTTTCTCGACGGAGTTTTAAGCGAAACTACAATTTGCACTTACTCACGGTTTTATCATAAACTTCAAGGAGCTTCCAAAAATTACGACAAAATAATGTTGACTTTCCATTTTTTTCACTGATTCAAACATTTAGATACTTACTTTCGAATTGCTCGTTTATTTGAGGTTTCAAATAATTATATGACTTAGTATTCCCAGCACTAGAAGACAGCAACGATTCGCCTGCTGTTTCCAAGGAGGTGACGCCAATTTTGTCTTCCTGAGCTAGTTTGTTGAGCTTCTTTAGTAAGGACGGGGAAGTGCAAACACTTTACTGATTTAGTGCTCTTAACACTGGAGACAGGTAACTGGTATGAAGCGTGGATTAAAATATGAGTTCCATTGTGATACGTGGGCAAAAACCAAGCAAAACGAGTATGCTACAGTTTTAACTGCTAAATAGCAATCATCTGTCTAATTGTAAGTTCCATACTACATGGAGCCCTTCATTTTATTGCACCAACCTGACCAAATTTTTGTTTGGAAATTCAACATAGCCGGTGCAAATAATGCAGTTATCCGAAAAATTTTGTTCACGAATTTATTCGATTATCACAATCTCAAGTAATTCAACGCTATGAGAATTCGATTCGATCAATCCATTTTCTAATTTGACATTCGACATTCAAATATTCGACAATTTTTTGCTGGAAATTGTATCGAATGCTCAACAATTTTTATCACTACTTATATAATATTTGACTTAGACACTTTTATGTTAGTTCAAAAGGATAGAAGTAATCATGAAATCTATAGCAAATTTGGCAGACATATTGAATGGGCTGGGGCCTGTGTTGATAAGCCATTTTGTTCGAGACCGGATTACTTCTATCGATTTACTGATTTTTGTAGTTGTTATATGATGTTATGCCGTGCCAGGTTTGTACGCTGGAATTCTTTATTGGCCTTGCATTTCGGCAATTTCGGCTTCGTCGGAAGCCTGAAAGTGATTGCAGCGTTATATCTGCGAAACCAGACCGCCAAATGCCTCTCCGCACTGCCCAGTCTAGATCTCGTCTCGCACTCAGCGTACTGAGCCATGTTGATCAGAAAACGAACCTTTATCCACCGTAGTGTTAATGAGAGTCAGTAGAGTCAGTACTTAGCGCACCGAAGAGACAGACTACACTGAGTCTTGCTCAGCGATCGACACTTGTATAGGTGGAGGGCTATCGCTCACAGATCGTTAAGATAGGCAAGAGTTCGGTTGTTATCGACACGCATTCATTTCTGTTATTCATGCTAGGATTTCTGAGAGAAATCCACGCTGCCTCGACGGTCTTTCTTACTGTAATCTCTGCCTCGTACGACAAGATAGTGCATTTAACGTCAAATTCATCGTTGTGCGTCTCAATCCTATGTCTTCCTAACGGTGATAACGCATTCGCTCGTCTTTTAGCCGCCAGATGTTCCTGAAGTCTAACGTTCAGCAATCTACCCGTTTCTCCTATATATGTCGCCTTACACTTCAAGCATTCTAATTCATATACTACTCCTGCCTTTGCGCAATCGCCTGGTTTTCCATATGGACAGACAATGCAATGCTTTGACAGACAGTCTGCGTCGTAGAGTCTGTTCCTTATCAACTGCTTTTTGATGTTCACATTCGGAATGTTCACAAGTATAACATCATTTTGCAGTTGTGCTCGCGCTAGGCATTGTTTTATTGCTGCACTGAATTTATCGAAAATAAAAGGCATGTACAAGGGTACTTTGTTGTTATCGCGAGAGTGGCTACCGTCTGTAAGCTTCGAAGCGCAACGGAAACCTTGTGGTGAGTATCCATTACTACTCGCAATTTGTGTGGCCAACCTTTTAGACTCAAGTCGTTCTTGATCATCCGTGCATACACTAACAGCAGTTCGAAACATATTGCGCACAACGGCTCGTTTCGTCGTTGACGGATGCGCTGAGTTGGCGTGTAGCAAGATGTTCTTTGAACTTTCTTTCCTGTACCATTTCATGCGAATGGTATCACCACACAAACTTATTTGGGCATTTAGAAAGGAAAGCCATCCGTTTTTTGGGATTTCTCGCGCAAGCTTGATTTGGCGTGACTGCTTGCTCAAAATTGTGAGGCATTCGTCCAATTCGGACTGCGTCGATGTTATAACGCAACAGTCATCGATGTAACGGCAGTACATCAATGGCAAGCGTGCAAGTACTGGTTCCTCAATCTTACTCATGAAACAAATTGCAAGGGCTGGGGCTAAACGTTGTCCCATCGCTAATCCTCTGATCTGTGAGTAATAGCTCCCAGACCACTTGAATATATTACATTTTAAACGTTCTTTGGTGAGACCAGAATGCACCCTTTACTTAAACCAAAAGTGACTATGTTGGAATAATGCATGTCTAACAACTCAGACAGGCTTGCAGTGCATCATCGTTTTGAACGTTAGTGTATAAAGATGTAACGTCGAAAGACTCGACTACACTGTTCCGATCAACATTTATATTGTGCAACTGCTCTTCGTGGGTGTGCTGCTGGGTGTTAGCTGAATGCGATGGTACTTTTGGTAGCAATTGGCTTACGATCGCATTCATAATCCACGAAATCCTGTCTGTAGGGCCACCAACGCAGCTTATTATTGGGCGCACCTTATAAGTTGTAGCGGTCATAGAGTGAATTTCCTGCGCTGTTATCTTGTGCGTTTTCAACAGATGATAGAATACCGGGCAGATTGGGTTTTCTAATTTCACTATTGATAAATTTCTTCTCCAGTCCTGCAGATTTCGCTACGTTAACCCAAACATCGTTCAGCTTTTTGCACTGTGCCTGGAGCTCTTTCCTTGAAGAACGTTGGTATATCGTAGAATCGGAGAGGTGCATTTCTGCGATCTCTCTATCTAATGTTTGCGGCATCACTAGAAATTCACCCCCCCCTTGTCGGTAACGGAGATACGGATATATTGCTTTTTCAGGGATTCGCGCATTTCTTTGAAACCTTGTCGCTGTTCCCGCGTTAAGTTAGTCTGGCGCACGCCTTAAATCTCTGCAAAACTTTTGAAACTTCAGTTGAAAGTACGCGAAACTTGGTATCAACAGAAAGCATCGCACCAGGTTCTTCATAGAAAGAGCGCGGAAATGGCGGCGACGGTAGTGCTTTAAACGAAGGTGCGGATTGTGGGCACTTTCCTGTCTAGCTTTTACTCTCAACATATCGCGTAGTCTATGCAAGTTTTTTCCCATAACTCTAAGGCAAATGGAGGCGCTGATATTTTGTGACAGTGAAAATGACGGGCCGAGATTTAGAAACTCTTTTCCCTCTATGGATAAATGAACGTTACCAATAACAGTAACTCTTGAATTTTTGTCTTCATTTGGATCTGGACTCTCTTCAGATTGGTGAATTTCGGGTAAGCATTTCGGATCGCGGTTCTCACGTATTGAGTTTGAAAGGCGGTCGTACTTCAAGCGCAATTTGGTTTTGGCATTAGACCATTAGACCGAATGGTATCACAAATAGACTTCGATCCCCTCTCAATCCTCCTCCTTACATTTTCAGGCCGAATGCCAAAATTTAGAGAAGAGAGAACATAGAACTTGCTGATTTTTGTAGTTTTTGCTTGAAAATTTTTTAACGTTCGCCCAAAAAGGATGGAAGGATCATGGAATATAAACGAAATTTTGCAGACATAATGCATGGGGTGGGGCGTTTGTTGATAAGCATTGTTCAAAACATACCGATTGGCCCTATCAACACATTTTGCCGAAATTATGTCCGCCGTTCCTTCTGCGGAGGTTATAAATGGAAGTGATTGCTTCAGAATGGCAAATTTTCTGCAAATTTTCACACTTCCAGTGAAACAAGAGATATACAGGGCTGCAGCTGCCGAGTACCAGCTCTTGCTGCGTTGCGGCATAGAGCGGATGGTCACTGAATATTCTAGATTGCTATTCGTTCAACTTGGTTTTCAAATATATTCGATTACTCGATTATCCGATGAAAATTTGAATATATCAAAGTATATGCTACTTCAGCTGTAAACATTATTTTGTCGTGATTTTTGGGATTACCTCGAACCTTGCGATAAAACCGTGAGTAAGCGCAAGCAGTTTCGCTTGAAACTCTGTCGAGAGATTTTTTTTTTCACTTTCTTAGAATATGTACCATTGATTATATTAAAATTTGGCTAATCATGCTTTTCCGGATCCAACCACGTTCGTATGTTTGTTCGCTCTAGCCTATTCCCGGCTTGAGTAATTAATTCCTGCGAGTCAGTTTCCGTCCATATACACCCTCCACTGTAGCGAGAAGCTTGTGAAAAATTTTTGTCAATAATCTTTGACCAGAATTATGTTGTTTTGCTTGTTCCTTTTCAATCGTGCTCGTACATCTCTGTTCATGTGCAGTTGCCCTTTATTGTAATAGCTACCTTTCCACTATATTACAATGTACTGCATCTCCTCTTCAGTCCATGTTTTGTTACACGCGTTGTGCTTTTATCTTATCAGCTATTTGCTTGTTCTTGCACAAGGTTCATTAGCTTCGTGTAATTTTAGCATTGTGTGATAATATGCTGCGAGAACAAGCTGTCTGCTTTCTAGACTGTACTAATAGAAGGATGAGCATACGATCGATTTGGCAGGCTTTACTAGGCGAGCATTTTTTTCTATTCTGCTTAACCCTTCCATTAGTCGAACAACTCACATGTTTTTTCTAGTCATTGATGAAGTCAATTTGGACCTAGAGCCAAATTTTGAGGAAGAAATCAAGCGTCTTATACAGGGTGTCCCAAAAAGATGTGCACACTGTTTGATCGTTGATAACTCTCCTGCTTTCATGTCTTTTGCCGAGCCTGAGGTATCATTCTGTAGAGCGAGGTTCAACTTAGATTTGAAGTGTGGAGCGAATCATCGATCGCTCTTTATTACTGTAACATTACTGTAGGAATTTCGAGGAGGATTTTAAGCCATTGAAAGCGGTATTTTGCCTCAGAAAAAAGCCAAATAAGCCAGAAACTCTTGAACTGAGTTAATCGTAGTCGCTGATTCTAAATATGAAAACTGCACGTCAGTACACTGTTTCTTTCATAAGTTATTTCAGATTTAGAGTAACAACTGATTTTCCAATGTTCAGCAGAAATGTGAATACGCCACCAAGAAAGCTCGAAAAAGTGATGAAAAGTTATGTAGTGAAATCAGCACGCCTGAAAACCTTGCTACACAACTTTTTAGATTTTTTTGAAATCATTTCATCAAAAGGCTTATTCCACAGTGATGCTGTATGCAATTTCATACCGTAATCCTACAGTAGCAAAAAGAGATTGGATTTTCGCTCAATACTATAAATCTAAGTTTATCCTCGCTCTACAGAATGGTACCTCAAGCTTGGTAGAAGACATGAAAGCAAGAGAGTTATCAACAATCAAACAGTGTGCACATCTTTTTGGGACACTGTATTTTGAGTTCTTACTTAGTATAGTCTACGTATTCAGGTCTGGGAGTCGTGCTGTTGTGTCAAACAAATTTCTTGGGAACTAGAGCTTATAGAAAACTGAAAATTTGTGACTATACTTCTATAAGCCTGTAGTATACATTTACCTGTGTAAAAACAACGCAGCCTCGCTTTTTTGGAAGCTAGAAAATTTTGGTTTTCTCGGTTTCTAGCACCGCAAACACAGCTATGGCACGTGTTTTGTGGAGCGTGAGCGAGTTTGGGGTTTGATAAGTTTTATTCGGGCAAAGTTACAGAACATTTTCAATTTTTTGGCCTTCAGAATTTCTCAAATTTCGGATTCTAACTCGTGATGTGCTGAAGTTGGTGCAAACGGTTACACGCCATCTTATAGAGCTTGCTTTGCCCTATCGAACGATACCTCGCTTATAATCAGAATTGAAAAATTTGTGAGTCGTTGCTTCAGAAAGTCAAAATTGAAAAAACTTATGAGACAACCTAATACAAAGCGGATGATGGACCGTCAGCGGCGGAATATGTCACGTGTGAGTGTGAAATGACCCAATGCATAGGATTACCGCACCGTAAACTGTGACTGCATTGTGACCATAGGTGCATCTATGCATTATGTCACACGTATTGATAGTCATTCAACTTTTTTCTGTCCAAGTCCTTGAAAAATTATTTCGTACTTTTTGCACTAATCCCGGATTATGAGATTCTTTTGATGAAGTAAGTTAGCATACGTTCAAAACTAACTGGTTTTGTTGGATACTACAGTTTTCCGTAAGGCTTTCTTCAAGACAAACGATTAGACAAGTATCAAATTACTGCAAAGGGTCAACTCGATTATGAATAATCAAATTAGCCCCTCAGTAATGGAATGCGTTATGTGAAGGAGCGGATGACCCAATCACCGCCTATGTGGCAGCGTAAAAAGTGTTCACTTTCTGTGTATGAATGCAATCATATCACATGCAATATTGTCATCCAACTCCCGTCGACATTTCTTTAAGAATATCTCCCATTTTCTGTACTGATCGCGGGTTACTGTGTTTGAGTTGAACTTTGATGACGTATTCAGCATACATTCAATAGTTGTTCTGTGGAGATCATCGGTGGCGACCTACGAAAGGGCTGCCATGCGACTGTTTGGGCGCGCATTTTAGGGACAAATAGCTCGGCGCTAAGGGATTCGAGGATATCTCTTGGCTCCGGAAAGTTTTTTTTGTTTTTTTCCCCACAATCATTCATCTCATCAATTTTATTCCTTTTTGTAAATGTTGTTTTTTCCGTTGAAATAAATTGTTTGCGATTTTTTATATTCGCTTCGTGCAAAAGACTAGTGAGCCATTCTATATAACGTACCGAGCCCGAAAGGGATTACGGTTTCCAGTTTTGCTAGGATTGTGAAAAATTCGAAAAAGCTTTTCCATGGCAGACACGCAACCTCTTCTGCTCTGTAATAGAAGGAGGGACGTGTAGGTAACCTCAAAAACCTTAGCTTCCAAAGAGCTGTTATCAGCGTCTCATTAGCAAAGTTCTACGCGATACCCATCTGACGCTAACGTACTTTTCCTTTGTGAGTAACCTTCATGTAAAGACATTTAGAGAAGGGAAGCATATAAAAATGAATCGAATTAAGCGGATAGATGGAGAAGCAACGTCTCAAGTGCTATACATGTGCAAATGGCCTACCCTGCTGGCAATAAGTGTTTCACAGTGTCACATCAATGCTAGAACAAGTTAGCCTCCATTTGCCTATGAACACGGAATGGCCATCTTAATATGAAACTAAATGTCTGTTTGTATGTCTGTGTGTGTGTGAGTGTACGTATGTTCCAAATAAAAATTTTTATTTCAACGATCCGAACCAAACTTGGCACACACATACATCTCGGGGCGGGGCGGGTGTCGTAGGCTATTTTTTGTTACCGATCGATACCGATTTACCGATCGATTTTTATTAATTTTTTGCATGGTTCGACGCAGGCTGAGAGTTGGTACAGGTGGGAAAGTGAGCCTTCTGGTTACGACAACATTAGTTTCTGGAGTTAACCACTAATTTTATCGATTTTACCTTTTTACAAAGTTCAACCTACGGGCTGGGAGTTGGTACAGAAGGGTCAGTGGGCATGCTGATTACGAATACATTATTAGTTTTTGGAATTATCGGTTACTTTTATCGATTTTATCGTTTTTTTGCAAAGTTTGAGCTACGGAGCTGGGAGTTGGCACAAGGGGGTAAGTAGGCATGCTCATTAAGAAAACAAAATGGGTAAGGAATTGTCATGTAGAAGTGGGGACAGGGAAAGCTTGTAAACGAATAAGGATGGTGACCTTTAACATAGTGTTTTTCAGGGCCGGGCGGAGCCGTGTATGCCAGCTAATAAGAAATAAGATGTTAGATGGGGTGGCCTAGATAGGCCTTGAAAGTTGCAATGCAACAGAATTCACGAATCGTATTTCTATTGGGGAACTGAACTTAATTAACAAAATGGCGAGAAAGATGATTCCGACTTTGTTAACGTCACGCTTACCTGCGCATCTTCAACGCAATCACAGCACAAAAACCACTTTGCATTTGTGTAATGGTCAAAATTTTCAGCAGCGATTGTACTTGTCCAAGCTGTGATCGTAGTTAGTCATAAACTTTCAGGCAAATGAGAATGAAACTGGAATCGAAACTTGTTGAAAACCGCGTCCACCCAGATTTGTCTCATGGCATCTACTTCGAATATGAGATGCAGACTACTTGAAACTCTCCCCCTTCCCTAAACCCTCTTTAAACCTTAATTAGCGTGGGCGAGTGCTGCGGCGCTAGAGTCCGCTGAGTCCCCTCGTAATTAGCAAAAAAATGTCGTACCGAACCATGCTAGAGGACCAAAGCAACGCCGATGTCCCACTCCTAAGGCCTTTATGTGAATTACGTACGTAAACGTTCAAGCCGGATAAACATAGATTTTGCCTAAAAGCTGCCTTTAAATGCAGACTTCGACCGCAGGACATATAAAACGCCATAAAAAATTACATTGATTGTAGAAATTGAAGCTGTTTTGTGCAATGTTTGACTTTCTTCGAAATTTTTGAGTTTAACTAATGCTTAATTCAAACAGAAGGTCAACACCAGATTAAAAGATATGAAACTCTACGTTGCTCCCATCTGGCCTTGGACGATCGTGCGTGACGTATTCACTGCGCACGGATTATTCTTACTGGAAAAAAGGAAGTTGTACGAATTCGCAGAGGCACAAAACCGTGGTTTGGTTTGTCATATGAAAACTATGTCTAAGGAAATCGACTTCATTCCCAAAAAATGATCGATTGAAATTATTCTGAGCTTCGCCTTCGCACTTTGTACTGGCCGGCCGCTCAATCTTCTTCTTTGCATCAAACGCAGTACTTGTAATCAGCTCGAAAGACTAAAGTAAAGAGAGAAATATGTCAGAGATTATGGGCCGTTATAAATGTGTTTGCCACGTTTGTCACGTTAATTGATTAGCTTTTAGCTCTTTGTAGATTATATTTGATAGTCTAGAGCGTCTGGCCAAAGTGAAGTTTTCAATGTCTGCCTCTCATGAAAACTGAAAGTTTTTTTATAGAAAATCAAAGAAAAGAAAAAAAAATGCAAAACATGAAGCAAAAGCAGAAGAAGCTCTTCAGAACCGGATAAAAACGCTGCAATGAGTTTGAAATCTTCCATTTGGTGGCGTTTCGAATTGTGCAGTTTTCGCTCGAAGACCAGGCAATCCACAACACGGGTGGAAAACAAAATTTTTCTTTGTGATGTCTAGAAAACAACCAGTTTCGAAAGTGAGTGATTATCAAGGAGAAGATAAAAGACGCTGTCAGCGTAAAAGTAGAGACAGGGCCCGGCACGAGGTTGGCAAATGACAAGCTGGAAATCGTTTTGGGTAAAAAAGCAAAGGGGACATCGTTTTTGCGGGGTCCGCGGCGAAGCCCCGGAAAAAATTGGTTCATGCTCTCTGCTTATCTTAACATGTTATATCTCATAAGGGAAGCTTGTTTAGACAAAGAAGCCTTTCTCAATGAGATGTATACCATATTAAAGGTTATAATACGCTAATTCCAAAACTGCCTTCACTATCTGCAGAACGTTTATGAACGAGGAGTTATGAGAGTTTTTTGAGGCCAAAATGAATGTGGATTTGGATAAAATGAGTTGCTAAGAAAGGGTGATATATTTTTTATTTTAAAATATCTTTTAAATAAAGTGTTCTAATGATTATCACTGCTCTACTGAAGAGCTAGAAAAAGTATTACCGCTATTTTTTTCCTATATGCACAACAGCATTCCTTGAGGCGTTCGCGGTTAAGTCACGCCGGTGAAAAAGTTGTGTCCCCACGAAATGACTGCGGGACCCAAGTAAAATGGTTCGCGAGAAAACCGGGACTCCTGCATTTCGTTCGGGACAATCCTGCGCGACACACGCTTTTGTCCCGAAATGTTTTCTACTGAGAAAACCGGGAGCTCCCGGGAGTCCCGATAATGTCGGGATCCAATCACCGGCGGGACTCCCGGTGTACGCTGCAGTCTCCTGCGATATAGCAGCGATTCGATCAGCTGCTGGCTGGGCTTTTTCTCGAAGTTGTTCTCCTTCGAAAACACTCAAAAATTCATACTACACACATCTTACAAAGGTGTTGTCTCGATACAGAGTTCAGAACCACTATTTATTAGCTTCCGTGATCGAAAAAACACTGAAATCACTATAACAAAGTTACCGAAACAATGTGGAATGTCGAAATATTTGAGATTAAATCCATGATTCAAATTGAGTTCACTTTCGATGTCTTCGTCTTGCTCATGTTCCCCTTCATTCGCCTGCTCGTGCGCCAAGAAGCATGCGTCGTAGTAGGGCATAAACGCTTTTCTGGAAAAAAGTGACAATCTAACACTGATTTGAGAAATCGTATATGAATGTTACCGAGGGTGGCGACAGTATCTCCTTATCAGCATCAAAATGATATGCTCGCACACCTGCCCTGAAATTCAAAGTCAATCGATTCATTAAAACAATCTTTGAAAGAAACCCACACAGCTCTTCCTAAAGCTACTCGTGCTATTCCATTCTACTTCAGCCTCGCCTCGGACAACTTGTCAAACATCCTTGCCCTAGTCTCGTCTCGTTCCTTATGCCTAGCCAGAATCTAAATCAGTGAGATATCAAGGGGTAGAAACACTGTTATCTATACCTCGTTCTTTTTCGCGCGCATTTAGTAGCACTCAGTTAAAGTCCTTCTGCGTAGAAGCCAACACCATCGAAAATGAAATTTGGAAGATCTATTTTAGAGCTTTCAAAAAGACCATCAACTCACTTATCAAAAATGTACTCAGACTTTGGGGCAAATCGTGCAAATGAGGGAATCTTCACCTTTTACCGGATTGTCTGCATGCAAACTTTTGAATTTCTTGTTTTGGCTCACAGACCTAAGTGAGCACCTTTCGATCAGGATAGACTCGAAATTTTAGTCTCACTTACATTCAAAAAATGTAACTTATAGAAATCCACTACTGACAAAAAATGATCATGCTTGTGTGCCCGAGATGGTCCGTCCAGTTCTCAAAAAGCTCGATCATTTTGGCATTCTGGAACAGAATTAAGTGCTGCTGTATCGACAACAAATGCAACAGCTAACCTTTGATAGAGGAAACGTTGAATTTCCAGAACTTCGCCAAATTCTTTCGCTCAAATTCATACCCTTCCGGTAGTGTGATTTCCTTGCCTTTAGCTATGTGATATGACGTTGTTCGTAATTGCTTACAGTCTGCTTCACTCGGGATCAGGCCGAATCGTCAGCGTAAATTTGCGCGCTCGCAGCGCTAGCGGTCTGCGCTGCATGTGCGCGCTGTCGGAGAGAGCAAAAAGATTGAAGAGAGTGCAGAGAAGCAGGCCTTGGGCGTGACCGCGAAACCCTAGCGACGCGGTCTCGCGCCATGCCAATTTTGGCCTGGTTGGGATTGGGGCAGACTGTACTATGTTCTTGCTGACTGGAGAAAATAGAGTCTATCTAAAAAACTGCATTTGACCCTCCGTTCTAGATCTACCTGACTTAAAGTCAGACTTAGTCCAGCTATAATATTGCTTTGTTCTTTTATGATTCCAGCTAGGGTCCTCACAAATTCGAATTGGGGGTGGTCTCATGGAGTCGATTGCGTTTTGGATATTTTTGATTTGCTGTAGATTAATGGAAGTTACTTCTTTCAGCTTTGTCGCTAGCACTTCCTGAACGACAAAAAACGCAATGCTTACTCGCATTGATGTACCGTTACCTTATTTTCAAGATTAATATCAAACTAGCTGGCTTACCCGGCTCCGCCGTATCCGGACCAAACTTGGCACACATACACTTCGGGCCCCGGCGGGTGTCACAGTCCACTTTTCGTTATCGATCGATGTCGATTTTACCGATTTTTATCGATTTTTTGGCAGAGTTCACCTTCAGGGCTAGGAGTTGGCACAGGGGGGAAGTGAGCATGGGGATTCCGAATACAATATTAGTTTTCAGAATTATCGATTGCTTTTATTGATTTTATCGATCTTTTGGCAGAGTTCACCTACAGGGCTAGGAGTTGGCACAGGGGGGAAGTGAGCATGGGGATTCCGAATACAATATTAGTTTTCAGGATCGTCCATTACTTTTATCGATTTTATCGATCTTTTTGCAAAGTTTGACCTGCGGGGCTGGGAGTTTGCACAGAGGGTAATGAGCATGCAGATTACGAATACAATATTAGTTTTCAAGATCGTCCATTACTTTTATCGATTTTATCGATTTTTTGAAAATTTGAGCTAGGGGGCTGGAATTTGGCACAGGGGTGTTCGAGCATGCTGATCACCCCCCTTGGGGATGATCAGCATGCTCGATTACCCCCCTGTGCCAACTCCCAGCCCCCTAGCTCAAACTTTGCAAAAAAATCGATAAAATCGATAAAAGTAATCGATAATCCTGAAAACCAATATTGTATTCGGAATCCCCATGCTCGATTACCCCCCTGTGCGAACTCCCAGCCCCGTAGCTCAAACTTTGCAAAAAAATCGATAAAATCGATAAAAGTAATCGATAATCCTGAAAACCAATATTGTATTCGGAATCCCCATGCTCGATTACCCCCCTGTGCCAACTCCCAGCCCTGTAGCTCAAACTTTGCAAAAAAATCGATAAAATCGATAAAAGTAATCGATAATCCTGAAAACCAATATTGTATTCGGAATCCCCATGCTCGATTACCCCCCTGTGCAAACTCTCAGCCCCGTAGGTGAACTCAGCAAAAAAATCGATAAAAATCGATAAAATCGATATCGATCGATGACGAAAAGTAGCCTATGACACCCGCCGGAGCCCGAAGTGTATGTGTGCCAAGTTTGGTCCCGATCGGTTCAGAAATGGAATTTTCTATTCGGAACATACGTACATACATACAGACAGACAGACATACAGACAGACATACAGACAGACAGACAAACAGACATTCAGCTTTATATATAAGATTGGCAAACAAGTTTTCCCAATTTGACTAAAGACAACAAATTTTCCCTGTTATGCTGTCCACTATCTCTAAAAACGACACTTTTTAGATAGTTTCTCTTTCCATATTAATAAATTGACTGTGTCAAAACCAACCCGACGTGTTCGTCACGGGAATGGCGTTTTCATTCGAATCAAGAGGATTGCATGACCCATGAAAGATCCTACGGAGTTTCTCGTCGCTAATCTTTTTCGCTGTACATCTGCCCTCCTATCGTTCAGATTTGCAGCAAGTTCCATGTCTTCTAAAGTGCTACATAAGTATGAAGAGATTTGGAAATACAGCCAACCATAGAAAGTCTGACTGCGTTTGTGAATGACATTGTCATTGCAGGCTGAATGAAATCAGTTGCTGCTTCGATACAACTAAAATGAGAAGATGCCTACGACTTGCATGAAAGCAGTCATAATTAGCAATGAACTTTTGAAATCACACATACCTTAGAATAACAACTTACACAATGGGTTTCGAAGGATTGAACCACTGTAGAATCTCATTAGAATTCTCGGTCAGGGAAAAATGCAGGCGCCGGCAGAGCCCATCCATAAAGTGCAATACAAAGCCATGACGATACGGTTTTAACCCACACTGGAGCCACAATGTTGTTCAGATGTGTGAGATCATTGTCAGGACCGTAAAAGAGGAAATTTCGAAAAAATTTTTAGCGAGATGAAAAATCTTTAAAACTTACTTGTACCAGCTGGTCAACGTCATCTTCACATACAGGGATGCAAGTCCAAACATGAAGTGGAAGAACGAGTAAGAGTATGCAACCCGTTTTGATTCATTGTCCCAAACCCACTTCGAACTTCCAAGGGATGCTTCTTCGTCATCTGAAATTGAACGGTCATATCAATCAGTTCCAAATCAAAGTGGAAACATGCAGATGCAGCGTTAAACAACAAAGGAGTTAGCAGAAAGACTTTACAGCAAAAGACGGTCTAACCAACTACACTATGAACGCGAACAGAAAAAAAAAGAAACTCTATTTAGCAATTTTGTTTGACAATCTAGAAAGTATCCATATTACGCCCTTTAGGAAACACTATATCGCAACAGGAAATTCATCACATCATACATTTAAAACGACCCGCGTACCCCGAAATCGCGTCTCCCGATAATTTTCTGCTTCTTTTTAATTGTCGGGATAATCCCGAAAAGGAGGACAAATCCGTGTGTCTCGCAAGACTCCCAATTTTCTTGCGAATTCTCATTTTGTAGGCGGATCTCCTGCGGGACTTGACCGCGAATGTCTGAGATGCCTCAACAGGCGAACACTGGAGCTCGCGCGCGTCAAAGCGCCACCGCTAATCGCCGCATACGCGACGTCGCTCAAACGATATTTGCTATTCGTAACAACATACATACCATTTGATTCAACTGGCTTGGCATCGGCAAAGGCGGGGCTTCGTGACCTAATTAAGGCTAGGTAATGATCAGAGAGCACTCGCGAGAAAGACGCAGGTGGCGAGCGGCCTCAATTAGATCACAAAACCCCGCCCTAATGGTGCCAAGCCAGTTGAATCAAAGGTTAAGTAGTTTTTATGCATGCATAACTATATGGCACGAAACTTTTTATGTGCAATGTGCGCTGCGATATGTTATGCTGAAAACACGTGTTCAGGAAAATACTATGTTCACTATACGCAGCTTGCTAAGTAACAACGTCAATTTTGCTTTACAGCATGACGTCATAATGAATATTACTACTATGGAACAGGAAATGACATTAAGATCACGACTGTCGATCTTGCTAAATGCATATCCAAA
The DNA here is from genome assembly GCA_958299035.1 of Cylicocyclus nassatus. Lineage (NCBI taxonomy): Eukaryota > Metazoa > Nematoda > Chromadorea > Rhabditida > Strongylidae > Cylicocyclus > Cylicocyclus nassatus. Next base: position 39,433,807 of record CATQJL010000001.1, on the reverse strand, counting down.
GCGTCTTGATAAGGATATCCACCTTCCCTAGCTGCTGAACGGAGAGAAGTTAGGAGCGGTTGAAAATGTAGAGCCATTGAGCTAGGCCTGCATATTATTATATTTTAACCAATTCGAAAGACCATGATGGGCATGTTGTTGTGTGTACTCGTGCAAAGAGCAAAAATTTTATTAAACACATAATGGAGGGTCCTTGTACCGCTAATTTTAGGTGTGACACTTTGTTTGCAAAGTTTGGAGACGCCTATAACTTCCAGTAGAGAGCCGTTCAGCAAATAAGGAAAGTAGATTAGAAATCAGCTCGCCAAGGCGCATTTGATGACATCATTTCGTTTCTGATGGCCGCTGCGACATGCGATCTTTCTGCTCAAAACGAGCAACACGTGAAAGCAACAATAAGCAATGCTTCGAACGAAACTAAAATGACCTTACATCGCAGATCCCTGCGCACTGTGCCTTGAGCATCAAACGAATGCAATTACCGCAATCAGCGCATGAAATACATTGTGCTTGAGAGACCGGCCATACTATTCCCGTGATTCCTCCAATTCCTGCGATTCCTGTGGTTGCTGCGGGCCCGTAATAATGTATATTGCGAAAAAACAATGTATAGTAAACTTCGTTAAGCGCTCCACAGTGCGGCACATCGGAACATCGGCACATCGAGGAATCACAAGAATTACAGGAATTAAGGAGTCGCAGGAATCATTTCCTGGAATAGTATGGCCGGTCCCTGACTTAGAACAAATCGATCAAAGTTCAAAGTAACTCTTTGTTCAAAATTGAGCGAAAACTTACTGCCTACCGTATGCCCACAGTAAATCGACAATGTGCACTTCCACATGCCGTATGATGCGTCTCGCCAAGCTTAATCGAACGGTGTCCTCGGATTCATATTTCGTCCATTATGAAGCGAGAAATGGCAATGCGAAGCGGATTCCAACGGACATTAGTGATGTTGCGACGCACTCCGCTGCACTCTAGTGGATTGCGTCGCACTCCGGTGCACTGCAGCGCACTCAGGCGACTTTTATGACGAATTATGAGCGGTATTGCAATTCTTTTTTCATTTCTTTTCTCATAATACATTTTTTACCACACGCAACCTTCTTCAAAGTCAAAATCTCACGGACAAGGTATTTCCTTCTCTAAAAGTAACATTGTAATCACTCATTCCGTTTCTACAGATCATCTTAGTGTCAATATTCGTGACCATTTTTTGGAGACATCTCTTGCGACCTTTTCTTAACCTTAGTATCTAGCAGTCAGTATTAGTATGGTATGTCATATGCCAGCAATTGTCGTGTTTGTGTTAGTGCCACAAGCCGTACTCCCATCACAAATTTGCATCGTTTTGCTTTGTTGATTTGTTTGTGTAGGAGAGTCAGCAGTTGTGACGAGGTGGATACGTCAAACTTATCTAATGTCGGGTGCACGAAATCGCCCGAAAGACTGCGAGCGAAACGCGCGCGAGGGTGGCTGCAGCGCTACTGCCGAACACTACCGCTTTGATTAATCATAAGCGCCGATGCTAGGCGTAGCCCGCAAGCATAGGTGCGATAGAGGGAGCCGAGCCCTCTCCAGGTGAAGGGGTCTCTGCTACTCCCATCCTTGAAGGGGGTAAGTGAACGATGAAAGCAAAATGCCCCAACAAGTTACATACCATTCAAAAGCCGAGGTCATGTAGAATCAACGCTGACCATCGACTTTTTTCTAGGTTTTCTGTGCCGCGAGATATAAGGCATTTTATGTACTTCATATATCAACTGATTTGTGTCCTCACTTTCTGCTCTCCAAATGGCCGCTGAAAGAAAGTCGACGGTCTACGTTTGTTAACGAGGACTTGCTCTGTAACATCAAGACTTATAATAACAGGCTAAGGGTTGTTTACGTGTTTTTGTGTATGTGTCCGTGTGTCTGTGTGTGTCCGTCTGTTACGAAATTCGTAGAGCGTGTTCCAGCCAGTGTCCTAGGCCCAAATTTTGCAGAGCGCATGATCCCTTCATGAAAGTCTAACATGCAAAAGCACGAGTAGATTCATTGAGTGGATCCCTCTGACATTGCGCGCCAAACGGATCCACCTGGCTTCTGTCCCGCAAAATTGGGTTCATATCACCACTTTTTGCAAAGTCGTGGGTGTGTTTGGTTAGCATATGTGCAAACGATGGACTTTAGCCCGAAAAGTAGTCAAAAGTTTACTACATAATGAAAACGGCGTCAAAAAGAATTGGTGCCTTAATGGTCAAGGTTCTAGCCAAGCATTTCAGAAGATTTTCGCAGAGATATAGCTCACGATTACTATTGCCTTTATGGCGACTACCAAGCCATGACAAATTCGAAAACCTATTCAAACTTGTCTTCCTGTGAAAAGTTTCAACCACGCGAAATCACCGATCTCACGTGAAAAACTTTTTAAATGAGTAGTTGCTTACTATTCGTGGTAGTCGGCACAACGCGGTGAGTTCCAGTGTCACAATTCTACGAGAATGAGTAAGGCACATAGATAGTAGGGCCAGTGCGAGCCTCTGCGAAGCAGAGGTGACGCACTGGTAAATAGATAACCAGCAGTGTTTAGGTCTTCGTTTGGCAGATTGCTGTTGAAAATGGACATGATTTCAGATAAAATGCAGTGCATCTCTCGGTAGAGGGGGGGGGGGCTAGAAAGAAGTCGATGGTCTGCGTCGATCCCTTTTCCTGAGCTTTCGAATGATATATAGACTGCTGGGCGAAAAAGCTTGCTAGTTTTTAAAAATGGGGTGGAGATATTTACTGTTAGCTTGCTCCGCTCCCCCAATGTATGGCTTTTATCGGTCATCGGAGCAAGTGCTTTTTAGAGCCGAGAAGCAAAAAAGCCCTAACATGCTTTGAACCATTCGAAAGCTAAAAATGGAGAATCGAGGTGGACCGTCTTTTTTTTACATAGCTTCTCTGTGAAGCGAGATACGAGCAATTTTATAAGCCTACTCACCAGCTAATTTTGTGTAATCATTTTGTGTTTCATTTTTGAAAGGAAGGACAAAGATAGAAAATAGAGACGGCCTACATTTACTGGTAAGGTCTTGCTCTGTGATACTGTTGGACAATCAGGCACCCCCATCCATTCTTCACGCAGAAATTTCTTGACAAAAACACACATGTTTCTAGCTAAAATGCCATGTATCTTTAGATAGAGGGGAGCTAGAGGAAAAGAGACGGTTTACCTTTCCAATGGTGATAGGTTGTTGGGTAAAAAAGCTTGTGGCTTTTCAAAAATGAGGTGGAGATATCCAATGATAACTTGCTTCACCCCGCTCCTGCTTTCTATGGGTCGCCGGAGCAAGACTTTCTTAGACTAGGAAAGCTTTGTGCACCAAACTGTACATGCCATTCGATAGCTAAGAACACGAGGAATCGACATAGACCGTCTCTTTTTTCCGAGCTTTTCTGTGAAGCGAGATGCGAGCAGTTTTATCTAGCTACAATACCAGCCAAAGCTGAGTAATTATCTTTTCAAAAAGGTCTTTTTCGAACTTTTATATATGATTCGAAAGCTTGAGAAACAAGTAATCCGACTGCTTTTTTATTTGTTATTATTCTCTCTAGTGGAAGGAGATATGGCACGATTATTGTCAGCAAACATGCATCCATCACTAACTAGTCCAGATGCTCTTGCTTAACTCTTTCTTGAGGCAATTATTCATTGACACAATGTTAATTATTCAAAGAATCAGACATCCTTTTGATTTTTAATTATGTTTCGTTAGCAACGCCACTTTGAGTGCGCAGAAATCTCGAGAATGCGGTTTTTTTCAACAAAACGCTGTTGATTCGATAATCTCTTGCAGTCTTGATTTCTGAGAAGAAGAGCAGCTGGCGTTTCATTTTTAAACAAAAAGTGTCATTGTAAAGCTATTTGATTCTGCCGTTATGCATTGATTGTAGTCTCAACCTCAGGTGAAAGGGGTTAGCCAGATGCCGGCCCTAAAGTGAAGGGGGTCAGAGAAATTTCTCCGCCTATCGCATCTATGCCCGCAAGCCACATCGGCAGCCGCACGCTGGGCACGCTCATGGGCGTTTCTTTCAGGCGATTTCGTGCAGACGACTTCAGCAAGTATCGGTTCTGTGAAAGTATCGGGATCCCGAAACATTTTAGACTAGCTGAAAAGACTGCAAAATTAATAGTATTCAAAATTTTGTGAAAAATCTGTGAAAGATCTATAATATTGTAAAAGATTATTGTAAAGACGATTCCCACTTCTTATTTTTTGAAATTGTTGTTGATAAATTTTTTTCGACAGTCAATTCAATAAACGTTGGCTTTTGGTACAGTGTTCGCTGCACAAGCACAGGGATTAGTATTGGGGTCAAAGGGGTATTCGTAAAAAAATTTTGGGGTTAAAGGGATTTCGTCTTGAAAAACCCGTTTGCCCACCGCGTGCCAGGCCCTGCATACATTTGCAACCGCCTTTGCACGCTTCGCCCAACTAACACATTGCATTCACAGTCTAATTAAGATAAAAATAAGTTTCGACACATTCCATTGCGAAATGCTACTTTTTTAATTTTTAATGCTAAATTTCTTCTGCATCGTCGATACAGCGTACGGCCCAACACATTCGGTCACATGTGGTAGTCCTTCCACAATACGGCATTCTTTCAGTTTGCACTACTGGTCTAGCGGACAACTGGAAATTACGCAGATTATTGATTTGAAAAACTAGATGTCAGAGTAGGCATGACTCTCGAATTTCGGAAAATTTTGTTTTAAATTCGAATCAAAGCCCAAGTGTTTTGTGCTCTTTTTGCTTTTGTTTTTTGGCTCTTGTGTATTACATAAAAAATAACTGGATTTTATATCGACGACTTATGGCAAAATGGCAAAAACTTATGTTCGCAACAGAAAATCCCTCAAAAAATGTTTCAAAAATGTTCAAAAATATTTTAATGTTTATTATTGGTTTTTGTGTAAGTTTTGTAAGAACTGTAGATTTGAAAGGTTTGTAAGAGTCCTTAACAGTTCCAGTACAGCGCACAATTCGAGCGCTGTGCTGGAACTGTTCTAGAACTTACGAATCAGTACGAATCGAAACTTACGAAACCGCATTGCAACGTCAAGCGCAGACCACGCTGCACGGCTAAGCGCCAGATCAGTAAGGCTGGGTCCATAAGCCTTACCGATCTGGCGCTTAGCCGTGCAGCGTGGTCTGCGCTTGACGTTGCAATGCGGTTTCGGCGCACGGTATTCAAAAACAATACGCATTGACACAGACTATAATACATGTTTAAGTACTTCAAAGAGGTTTCGTACTCAATGAAGTCCAAAGTATCTGAAAGGAAATCTGAGAATCATGAAGAAAATCATCAAAAAAAAGAAATTTGATCAAAAGGACCTTTTAGCACAAAGAATAGGCCACAAAATCAAATTTGCATCAAAATCAAATTGTATGGAGCCTAGCATCAAAAAATCGTTTTATATTTTGATTTGAATGTTTTTCTTTGACAGCTTGTACAGCCAAGATATGACACACTTCTTTGCGTAATACTAAAAAGATCCTTTTTTGAATCAAGTGGAATCACAAAAATTTGCTGAATGGAAATAAAAATTGTGAGAAATGGTGCCAAACATTTTTCCACTATTGTACAAAAAAATGGATTATGCAAAAAATCATTGTAGTTTTGGTTAAGTGAGTTCTTCGAATTCATAACATATTAGGATGTCCCATAAGTCTTTTCATTTTTGAGTTTTCGCTGTGATGAATCATACACGCCTTATTCCAAATAGACTTCCGGACACCATTCGATAGAGCAAAGCAAGCTCTATAAGAAGGCGTTTATGCTTTTGCACCAGCTTCCCAACTCAAGTTTGAAACCAAAATCTAAAAAGTTTCGGATGCCCAGAAAACTAAAAAATTTTTATATTTCCGTTCAAAAAAGTTCCATAGATCCCTCACTTGTTCACGCATATGCAATCCGCACCAAATATTCATATATGCTGTAGTTGTCTTTATTCTAGCTAGAAATCGAAAAACCGGAAATTTCCATGTTTTTACCAAAGTGGTGCTGTGCCAATCCTCGATACATAGAGCCACATACTCTGATAACCTTCACTTTAAGGGCTATGAGGGGACACAACCTTCACCTGGAAAAAAACAGAGGTCATCCGGGGCTTCGCCCCGGATGTTATTATCCTAACTATATCGAAATGAATGTTAATGAAGCAAATACAGGATAGAATAACTGAAGAATATCTTAGCGAAACCAAGAAATTGCTTTTTTAAGCCTTTTTTTACGCTGAAAAGAGAATTTCTGTAAAAGTTTCCTCAGAATCCAAGACAACGTTTCTCAGTTAGCCTCTAACTTGACCAAAATTGAGCAGAAGTTTGGGAAAGCTCTTGAAGTTGAACTAAAACGAGAAACTGCGCTTAAATGTGCGCAGAGAATCGCGCACGAAAATACTGGTCTATTTCGTTAATGAGTGATTTTCAAAACTTGGGCCGTTGTCATCTCCTCGTCGTGTCATGACGGTCAGAATGATATATAATGCTGCAGGGTTTCGTTGAGACCCCGCGGAGATCTACGACCAGAGCCAAATGCTCCGTCGGCTCTGGTCTGGCTCCGCTGCTCGTCTGCGTCTCCGCGCGCTGCGCGCTACCTCGCTACCCCAAACGCGGGGCGCGGGGCATTTGGCTCTGGTACCCTTTTCTTCGCCTGTTTCGAAGCCAACTTTAGCAAGCTATATATCATTTTGAAGCTCTTGATCTCTATTTTCACGCGGACAACGTCCCAGAACCACATTTTTTGATTTGGTTGAGAAATCCGGCAAAAACCTTGTTTTCGAAAATCTCTTGTTTTTCTTCTAGTTTACCTCTTTTTACGCGATTTTTTTGTGCATTCTAGAGATCTTGCTTCTGTTTGTAATGCAGACAACCACCCAGCTCTCATCTCTTCGATTATAACGGAATTTTTCGTGAAAAACCGTGAAAAGTGCGTTTTTCTTTACCTTGTTCTGTTTCAGTGCTTTCGCAGCGATTTTTTCCCAGCTTGGGCGATTATTGCTCAGAACAATAAGCGCAACAATCCAGACAACGTCCCAGCAACGTCAACGCGGGGGTAAAAATTCAAAGGACGCATCAAAAATCAAAACCCGTGTTGCGAGTTGCTGGTCCTGGAGCGAAAACTTGCGCTCTGAAAAGCCGCCAAATGAAAGATTTCAAACCTTATTGCGGCGTTTTTATCCGGCCGGTTAGCGGTTTTTTTGCTTTTTATATCTAATTTACGTCATTTTCTTTTTTCTGATCTTCTTCAAACAACCTTCACTATTTATGACGTCAGATGTTCAAACAACCTTCACGTTTGGCGCCCTGTCTCTGAACTATCGAAGTATGTGCTGTGCTCTTCTTATACTGACAGTGCCCTCACAATTGTAAATTTTCGGTCCTATAAGCTGTAATTCACGAGAAATATCGAATTTGGCTTTTTTCACTCGGGTTTTTCACCCTTAACTCAACATTCTCGGAAACCAGAGCTCATTGAGAGCTAAAAATTATGGTTGTACTTCTAAGGACTCATAGTATATAACTGTCAGTGTAAGAACAGCACAGCATCACCTTGGTAAAAACATGGAAATTTTCGGTTTCTTGATCTAGCTGATAAAAAAATACAGCAAAAGAACATATGAATGTCTGATGTTGAATGTATATGCGTGAGCGAATGTGAAATCTGTAGGACTTTTTTGAACGGAGATATAAAAAATTTTCCAGTTTTTTGGCTCCGAAACTTTGTAGATTTTGGTTTAAAACTTGAGAAGGACAAAAGCTTCTGCAAAAGCATAAACGCCATCTTATAGAGCTTGCTTTGCTCTATCGAATGGTATCCTGATGTCTACTTAGAATAAGGAGCGTCTGACTAATTACAGCGAAAACTCAAAATGAAAAGACTTATGGGACAACCTGATACATAAATATACTGTTTGACTTAAAATATGATCATATCAGCGAACATAAGGATGATATTCAACATTGTCGAGATTTTGTTATCTCACCTTGCCGGGCATGAGTTACACGAACTCCATTATGCAAACAGTTCTTTCCAGCATGACACTTGTCTTCATGACAACCTACGCCGACTTCTGCATCGTCTCGTTTATTTCCCATTCAGCCTTCTGTGGCAGTGCTATAAGTGCTTTCAACCTTACCATTCACATATTTGCTGTCAGCACAGTAGGACCCCTTTCCACTGTAAGGTAGAATAGCTGTAATACGGTTAATTACAGAAAAGAGCGCGGCAATCGGAGAAGCTGAGATGGAGCTGATACGGCGCGGGCAACTTAAGGAGGCGAGAACGAACCAGCGGGAGGACGCCACCATCTGGAGCGGTACGCTCACCACCCGACGTCGACCTCTGCTGCTCATCATACCGATCTACATCTTTTTCGTCAATAAATCTGATTTTCTACTATTCGCTTATTTTCCTAATAAATAATTATTCTTTACTGTGTTCTGTTCCGGCAAGTGAGGGCTTAACACTTACTGGTAGCAGCGAGTGGAGCAGCATGCCTGACTAAAGGGTGAGTTCTTAAAATTTACTTTATCGCTCCGAAGGTGAGCAGCGATCGACTCTTAGCATAAAACACGATTTGATAGGTGAATATAATTTTGCTATTTCTCTGATACTATATTTGAGGCCTCATAGTTTTTCTCTTTGATTCTCAATCTTCTTCAGTAATAAGTCTACACTAGAATTTTTTCTTTCATGTTCTCGCGAGAGTTCCTTTTTTCTCTCATTTCTGTGAATTGGCGAAATTTTGAAATGCGTTTTGGAGTGAATCAGCACGCGTGGGTACTTTCTTTGTTTATGCGCATGTGCCTGAAAAGGCGTTGAACCGGCGAAGTTGATCGATCAGAAATTCAGAGAGGGACGCTGATTTTGAGTGCAGCTGCGAAAGTGGAGTACAGTTGTGACCGTGGAATTTGTCCAAAATTGCGGGATTTTCGGGATTCGCGATGTTTGCGGGATTCGCGACTTCACGGGATTTGCGGGATTCGCGGGATTTGCGGGACTTGCGGGATTTAGCTATAACTTCTTTTGAATCCACTTTATTTGCAATCTGCGTGTAGATTTGGCTTCAGCTTGATGAGACGAATCGTTTGATATACAGTATGTCCGTAATTCGTGGTGAGGGGGTAGGCTTACAATGATACCTTGTTGTTCTGTATGTTAAGGCTTTTGTGGACATTTATCACAGCGTAAATCCGTAAATCACGAATAGCAGGTTCTGGTACGAAGTTTTCATTATCGAAAACTATCGCGAAAAATTGGGCAGCTTTTATTTACCCTTATCACTGATATAAGCATTTTATCATTTATCACTGATAATATCACATTTTTGGATCATTTTTTGCATATGGTAAGGAAAGTACTGTAGGAAAAGCTGTGTGAATTTCTATCGCTCTTTCTCTCATTATAAGTGATCTACAGGCTTTTCTAGTTCTATTGCTCGGTGCAATTGGTAGATCCCTCGCTGCAGCAATCGATCGATTTTTCATCGGCACATGCCATTGCTGCCAATTCTTACCTAGAATGGCATTTTTGCTTCAACTCGCTTCACGCCGAAGCCTGGGCTGAAATTCTGCACCTATATGGAAGATGAACGTGAAATCGACCGCATGAATTCAAGCCATTCTTATCTGTCGTTGTCATTGATATCATCATTTTATCATTTATCACTGACGACACAAAATTGGATCATTTTTGATATACAATAAGAAATGTATAATACTCTAGAAAACGCTGTGTGAGTTTTTATCGCTCTATCTCTTATAGTACAAAACCACTCACAGAACATGCAAAATTTCCGGGAATTCCGCGAAATTCATGTGAATCACGCAAATTACGCAGGGCCATTTTTTTCCGAATGAGTATATTCAAAATCCGAAAACAACGTTGTATTCAGCTCGTCAAGGCGAATCTTTTGATATACAGGTTGTATCTAATATCTTGTTTTCAATAATCTTGAATTTGCATGCCGACGCCTCTTCGCATGGGTGTAAGGCAACAAGCATCACACATAGGAGACTGCCATGGGCACCGTTCGATAGTACTCTTTCACTAGATTATCGTGCGCTAAACAGCAGCCGAAGACTCTCTTTCAAAAGAGATAGAAGAGCTGATAAACTCTGGAAAAATTAAGCTGTTCCAAGTTCTACTAGCCGTAGCTTTCTTTAGAATGAACATTTTCGAAATCAGAAAGCAGATTTGTGTTCATCTTGTCAAGTCGAATCTTACTGTATACAGCATGTCCTTGAAATTCCGTTTTCAATTTTTTCAAAATTTTTTGCCCGCGTATATTCACAAGGTCGCAACGCAGCGCACATCAAACATAAAAGACTCTATTAAGCACTGTTGGATTGTGCTGCTTCCGCAGATTATCGAGCGCTAAGAAGCAACCGGAGAATCATTTTGAAAAAAGATAGAAGAGCTGGTGAATTCTGAAAAATCGTGTTGTCTCAAATTTTGCCCACAGTGACCCTAAAATGAGAAGCAGAAAACTTGCCTGCTTGCTTTTCTAAGTCAAATTCACTAGGAACTGTGCTATCAAAAGGTGCACGCTCAGGCCCCAGTCTATAAAATTCGCCGAGCTACGAGCCAACGAAAACACGTCCTCATGAATTTCGCTCAAAATGTAAAGATCGCGTATTTCGTCGAAATTCCACCCTCAGTGGTTGTATGAAATACTGATCAAATCTGTTCGCATTGGTTAATGGTCTTAATGTGCTGGATTTGGAAATTAGGTAGATCTGAGCTCAAGATACGAAGGTGCTTGGATAAGTACTCTGCGTTGATACCACTGCTTGACCACCATATTCAACTCAATGGGATCCCTTAGGCGAATTGAGCATATGCAATCAGAAAATGAATATCCAATCAGCTTCTCATTTTAGGGTCACTGTGGGCAAAATTTGAGAAAACACGATTTTCCAGAATTCACTAGCTCTTCTATCTTTTTTCAAAAAGATTCTCCGGTTGCTTCTTAGCGCTCGATAGTCTGCGGAAGCAGCACAATCCAACAGTGCTTAATAGAGTCTTTTATGTTTGATGTGCGCTGCGTTGCGACCTTGTGAATATACGCGCGCAGAAAATTTTGAAAAAAATTGAAAACGGAATTTCAAGGACATGCTGTATATCGGAAGATTCGACTTGACAAGATGAACACAAATCTGCTTTCTGATTTCGAAAATGTTCATTCTAAAGAAAGTTACGGCTAGTAGAACTTGGAACAGCTTAATTTTTCCAGAGTTTATCAGCTCTTCTATCTCTTTTGAAGGAGAGTATTCGGAACTTGGAACAGCGAGGGATCTACCAATTGCACCGAGCAATAGAACTAGAAAAGCCTGTAGATCACTTATAATGAGAGAAAGAGCGATAGAAATTCACACAGCTTTTCCTACAGTACTTTCCTTACCATATGCAAAAAATGATCCAAAAATGTGATATTATCAGTGATAAATGATAAAATGCTTATATCAGTGATAAGGGTAAATAAAAATTGCCCAATTTTTCGCGATAGTTTTCGATAATGAAAACTTCGTACCAGAACCTGCTATTCGTGATTTACGCTGTGATAAATGCTCACAAAAGCCTTAACATAGAGAACAACAAGGTATCATTGTAAGCCTACCCCCTCACCACGAATTACGGACATACTGTATATCAAACGATTCGTCTCATCAAGCTGAAGCCAAATCTACACGCAGATTGCAAATAAAGTGGATTCAAAAGAAGTTATAGCTAAATCCCGCAAGTCCCGCAAATCCCGCGAATCCCGCAAATCCCGTGAAGTCGCGAATCCCGCAAACATCGCGAATCCCGAAAATCCCGCAATTTTGGACAAATTCCACGGTCACAACTGTACTCCACTTTCGCAGCTGCACTCAAAATCAGCGTCCCTCTCTGAATTTCTGATCGATCAACTTCGCCGGTTCAACGCCTTTTCAGGCACATGCGCATAAACAAAGAAAGTACCCACGCGTGCTGATTCACTCCAAAACGCATTTCAAAATTTCGCCAATTCACAGAAATGAGAGAAAAAAGGAACTCTCGCGAGAACATGAAAGAAAAAATTCTAGTGTAGACTTATTACTGAAGAAGATTGAGAATCAAAGAGAAAAACTATGAGGCCTCAAATATAGTATCAGAGAAATAGCAAAATTATATTCACCTATCAAATCGTGTTTTATGCTAAGAGTCGATCGCTGCTCACCTTCGGAGCGATAAAGTAAATTTTAAGAACTCACCCTTTAGTCAGGCATGCTGCTCCACTCGCTGCTACCAGTAAGTGTTAAGCCCTCACTTGCCGGAACAGAACACAGTAAAGAATAATTATTTATTAGGAAAATAAGCGAATAGTAGAAAATCAGATTTATTGACGAAAAAGATGTAGATCGGTATGATGAGCAGCAGAGGTCGACGTCGGGTGGTGAGCGTACCGCTCCAGATGGTGGCGTCCTCCCGCTGGTTCGTTCTCGCCTCCTTAAGTTGCCCGCGCCGTATCAGCTCCATCTCAGCTTCTCCGATTGCCGCGCTCTTTTCTGTAATTAACCGTATTACAGCTATTCTACCTTACAGTGGAAAGGGGTCCTACTGTGCTGACAGCAAATATGTGAATGGTAAGGTTGAAAGCACTTATAGCACTGCCACAGAAGGCTGAATGGGAAATAAACGAGACGATGCAGAAGTCGGCGTAGGTTGTCATGAAGACAAGTGTCATGCTGGAAAGAACTGTTTGCATAATGGAGTTCGTGTAACTCATGCCCGGCAAGGTGAGATAACAAAATCTCGACAATGTTGAATATCATCCTTATGTTCGCTGATATGATCATATTTTAAGTCAAACAGTATATTTATGTATCAGGTTGTCCCATAAGTCTTTTCATTTTGAGTTTTCGCTGTAATTAGTCAGACGCTCCTTATTCTAAGTAGACATCAGGATACCATTCGATAGAGCAAAGCAAGCTCTATAAGATGGCGTTTATGCTTTTGCAGAAGCTTTTGTCCTTCTCAAGTTTTAAACCAAAATCTACAAAGTTTCGGAGCCAAAAAACTGGAAAATTTTTTATATCTCCGTTCAAAAAAGTCCTACAGATTTCACATTCGCTCACGCATATACATTCAACATCAGACATTCATATGTTCTTTTGCTGTATTTTTTTATCAGCTAGATCAAGAAACCGAAAATTTCCATGTTTTTACCAAGGTGATGCTGTGCTGTTCTTACACTGACAGTTATATACTATGAGTCCTTAGAAGTACAACCATAATTTTTAGCTCTCAATGAGCTCTGGTTTCCGAGAATGTTGAGTTAAGGGTGAAAAACCCGAGTGAAAAAAGCCAAATTCGATATTTCTCGTGAATTACAGCTTATAGGACCGAAAATTTACAATTGTGAGGGCACTGTCAGTATAAGAAGAGCACAGCACATACTTCGATAGTTCAGAGACAGGGCGCCAAACGTGAAGGTTGTTTGAACATCTGACGTCATAAATAGTGAAGGTTGTTTGAAGAAGATCAGAAAAAAGAAAATGACGTAAATTAGATATAAAAAGCAAAAAAACCGCTAACCGGCCGGATAAAAACGCCGCAATAAGGTTTGAAATCTTTCATTTGGCGGCTTTTCAAAGCGCAAGTTTTCGCTCCAGGACCAGCAACTCGCAACACGGGTTTTGATTTTTGATGCGTCCTTTGAATTTTTACCCCCGCGTTGACGTTGCTGGGACGTTGTCTGGATTGTTGCGCTTATTGTTCTGAGCAATAATCGCCCAAGCTGGGAAAAAATCGCTGCGAAAGCACTGAAACAGAACAAGGTAAAGAAAAACGCACTTTTCACGGTTTTTCACGAAAAATTCCGTTATAATCGAAGAGATGAGAGCTGGGTGGTTGTCTGCATTACAAACAGAAGCAAGATCTCTAGAATGCACAAAAAAATCGCGTAAAAAGAGGTAAACTAGAAGAAAAACAAGAGATTTTCGAAAACAAGGTTTTTGCCGGATTTCTCAACCAAATCAAAAAATGTGGTTCTGGGACGTTGTCCGCGTGAAAATAGAGATCAAGAGCTTCAAAATGATATATAGCTTGCTAAAGTTGGCTTCGAAACAGGCGAAGAAAAGGGTACCAGAGCCAAATGCCCCGCGCCCCGCGTTTGGGGTAGCGAGGTAGCGCGCAGCGCGCGGAGACGCAGACGAGCAGCGGAGCCAGACCAGAGCCGACGGAGCATTTGGCTCTGGTCGTAGATCTCCGCGGGGTCTCAACGAAACCCTGCAGCATTATATATCATTCTGACCGTCATGACACGACGAGGAGATGACAACGGCCCAAGTTTTGAAAATCACTCATTAACGAAATAGACCAGTATTTTCGTGCGCGATTCTCTGCGCACATTTAAGCGCAGTTTCTCGTTTTAGTTCAACTTCAAGAGCTTTCCCAAACTTCTGCTCAATTTTGGTCAAGTTAGAGGCTAACTGAGAAACGTTGTCTTGGATTCTGAGGAAACTTTTACAGAAATTCTCTTTTCAGCGTAAAAAAAGGCTTAAAAAAGCAATTTCTTGGTTTCGCTAAGATATTCTTCAGTTATTCTATCCTGTATTTGCTTCATTAACATTCATTTCGATATAGTTAGGATAATAACATCCGGGGCGAAGCCCCGGATGACCTCTGTTTTTTTCCAGGTGAAGGTTGTGTCCCCTCATAGCCCTTAAAGTGAAGGTTATCAGAGTATGTGGCTCTATGTATCGAGGATTGGCACAGCACCACTTTGGTAAAAACATGGAAATTTCCGGTTTTTCGATTTCTAGCTAGAATAAAGACAACTACAGCATATATGAATATTTGGTGCGGATTGCATATGCGTGAACAAGTGAGGGATCTATGGGACTTTTTTGAACGGAAATATAAAAAATTTTTAGTTTTCTGGGCATCCGAAACTTTTTAGATTTTGGTTTCAAACTTGAGTTGGGAAGCTGGTGCAAAAGCATAAACGCCTTCTTATAGAGCTTGCTTTGCTCTATCGAATGGTGTCCGGAAGTCTATTTGGAATAAGGCGTGTATGATTCATCACAGCGAAAACTCAAAAATGAAAAGACTTATGGGACATCCTAATATGTTATGAATTCGAAGAACTCACTTAACCAAAACTACAATGATTTTTTGCATAATCCATTTTTTTGTACAATAGTGGAAAAATGTTTGGCACCATTTCTCACAATTTTTATTTCCATTCAGCAAATTTTTGTGATTCCACTTGATTCAAAAAAGGATCTTTTTAGTATTACGCAAAGAAGTGTGTCATATCTTGGCTGTACAAGCTGTCAAAGAAAAACATTCAAATCAAAATATAAAACGATTTTTTGATGCTAGGCTATAAAATGCTTATATCAGTGATAAGGGTAAATAAAAACTGCCCAATTTTTCGCGATAGTTTTCGATAATGAAAACTTCGTACCAGAACCTGCTATTCGTGATTTACGCTGTGATGAATGTTCACAAAAGCCTTAACATAGAGAACAACAAGGTATCATTGTAAGTCTACCCCCTCACCACGAATTACGGACATACTGTATATCAAACGATTCGTCTCATCAAGCTGAAGCCAAATCTACACGCAGATTGCAAAAAAAGTGGATTCAAAAGAAGTTATAGCTAAATCCCGCAAGTCCCGCAAATCCCGCGAATCCCGCAAATCCCGTGAAGTCGCGAATCCCGCAAACATCGCGAATCCCGAAAATCCCGCAATTTTGGACAAATTCCACGGTCACAACTGTAGATTAGGAAGTGTATTGAATATGACTGTGGAGATGCCGGTGAGAATTTTGGGAGCTTCCGATGTGAGACCCGGGTGATTTTCATGAACTAGATTAGTTCAAGCATTGTGATTATGCATGTTTCGATACTTTTTTATTCTTTCGTACTTAAAGTTATGCGCTTTGCGATCGTTAGGCGCGGCAAGCATCGACATTACACGACGCGGCCTGATGTTTATGTTAAGGAACCAATGGCATCTGTAGATAGAGAGATAGCTGGGAGATTTTTCGAGATATCCGTCGCCGCGGCATAAGATGTTTTCTTTCCCAAGGTTATCGCAAAAATGTCGCCTTTCAGAAACATTTTACAGCATAGTTGCTTACATAGTTGTCTTATCAGCGACGCAGGGAATATATATATACGCGACTTCAGTAGAGTGGAACCATCTTCAACTCCGTTTGGTTTTGAATCTTGACTCTTTGCTCATCATCTATCATGGCCCCTCCGGTAACTCGTTCCAGGGCCCACTCTGCTGACTTAGGGGTTGTAGTAACCCAAACTCAAACAACATCAGCCGGTACAGATGCCGGTACAGATCCCATAGAGGATACAGCCACAGACAGAAACCTCCTTCGAAGATAATTGGGCCGTTACAATCTTCGCTTCCTAATTTAAGCGATACAGACGTAGTACATGAGCGCGAGATCAAAACACTTAGAGATGCGACGTCCGAGGTAGTGGCAAACGTCTGGTATGACAATCATTAAATACCGCGCAGTTAGTCCAACGCTTTAACGATAATAACACCGCGTTGCTTAAGGGACTAAATGACAACTTTGAGGCCGTAGATACCCGCATGCGAACTATTCCGCAGGTAGCTATGTTTAATCTCGAGGGACATCACATCTACCTACCGGCGTACACGGGTTGCGGGGACACCTTGCAATTTGGGACTTGGCTTCGACGCTTCGAAGACATCATGCGTACCCGTCCGGGAGGGCTCACATCCGAACAGAAAGCTAACATTTTGATAACGTACCTTGACGGTATGGCGCGCGAAAAAGCTGAAGAATTACCGCTTACTGATCGCGGCGATTACGACCAGCTCGTAGCCCATTTGTCGCAATTTTTTGAAACGCCTCAACAGCGCTGTATGGCACGACAGAATCTCTCCGCTTGTCATCAGAAGGTAGGTGAGACAGTGGTAGCTTTTGCGAACAGAATACTAACACTAGTACGCGAGGCTACGGCGGGTCAGGGGCAGGCAATTCAACAAGAACGAACCTTAGAAGAGTTCGTTGAACACCTTCGACCAGATATCCGCTACCACGTACAGTTGGAAGGGCCAGTTACTTTTCAGCGGGCGTTAGATAAGGCGCGTACGGTAGAACGACTACTCTCGGAAGCGGCCTCTGCGCGATTAGCAAACCCATACATCAGAACTCCCGGACCCGGTATACAAGCTATGTCAGCCAATCGTAAAGTCACTTTTGCTACTCCAGAAACTACTACTACTCCTCGTTTTTTAGCACGATCGGCATGGAAGCAAAATCGTCCACGTTCACCAATACCGTCCCGCAGTGGACAATGGCAAGACTCCAACAACAGACAGAACCTTCTGGTGTGCTACAACTGCAAAGGAATAGGACACATGGCCAAGCAATGTCCATCGGCGAAACGCAGAAATACAGGTCAGCGGTTCTTTCCTAAACGTGCTTCTCCTGTACATTCTTACACTTCATCATCGGTATCTCCTGTTCCTTTTACTTCACGTAACATAAGTAATGAAGAGGATGGGCGTTTTTTGAATAGCACGCAGCAAAAAGTCAACGCCCTCACTCTCTCTCTAGAAAAAAGTCAGGAAGTTCTTCGACAATCTAATGCTGAAATCGAAGCTTTATTGCAGCGTAACCAAGAATTATCTCGTTCCGCTTTCTCCTCTTCTCCACGGTCTTCTCCCAGCATCAATTTCTTCGCTTGTTGTCTCGCCCTCTGCTCGCTCACGGTAGGCTCTCAGGCACAAGAAGCTTGGCTCTGTCCTTCGCAACCTAATGATCGTATGGTACGCGTGCCAACCTCTTTTAAATGCTCGCGACTCATACCAACCTATCGTAATAACTCACAGGCATTGAGCATGCACCTCTACCGTCCAAACACCAAGAGATACGATACTTCAGCACAGATGTGTAAAATCGTAGTACAGACCGCATCCTTTTCTGTAAATTTTTTCGGGGCTCGTTGGCAAACACAGACGGAAACTACCAATACTGTAACGGCGGAGCATTGTAAACTCATGATTCCACATCATTCCTGTGAATATGGGTCCTTGCAACTCTCTAACGGTATCTATGCCACAGCTAACAAACTCGTGATTGACTGGCCATCCGCTCCCTTTGGCTGTTGTTCCCGGCACACTTTATCAGTTACTAACTGCTTCCTGATACCTACATTGATCCACTCACGTCATGGATCTGCAGCCCCAGAGTCGGCAGTGGGGGACTTGCACCACTGTAAGTATGGTGATGGCCGGTGCACCCTCGACGACGGATCAGTCGTCTTATGGGCACCATGATCATGCCAATTTATCCCTATAGGAACTATGAGGGGCTATCTTGTGGGGCAGGTCTGGATTAGTGACTCCAAAGAGCTAGCCTTATCCTGGGAAGAGGAGCCAAGGACACTTTGGGGCTGCGGAAGCAAGCTTACCGTTACCGATCAGGGCTACGCTTTCATAGCTAAGGGTAAACCGCGACATAGACGAGCAGTGGAAGCAGGAATAGTCGCATCTAACCAGTTGGCAGCTCAGCTCTTAGCGGTAGAAGACTCAGCGCAAGAATCGGCCTTGGCACTTTTTCAACATTCTCTTTTAACATTTTGCCAACGCGTTAATATCCTAGCAGCGACTTCCCACTCTACATTAGCCAGGAACCCTACAAAGCTATCCGCAAACTCCTCGGTCGCTTCCATGTTTCGGCAACATATGTAGGGCACGAAGTAGTACAGGTTCATCGGTGCATGCGTATCCCTCCGTCTCAATACGAATTGCTCTCCTTTAACGATACCTGTTACGATAAACCCCGCGTGTCTCTCCATTTGTCCAACACGCGACTTTCTGGTTTTCTTTGTCCGGCTACAAGGGTAATGCTTCCGGAGGCGAACAAGGTACCATGTTCTACGACCCAATTCTCCTTCTTCACTAACGCCACTGGAAGATTCTTGTTCGACACACAGCGGGGCATGTATCTCCCTCTTCGCGCCGACCAAATTGACACACTGTCGTGGTCTACAAGCAATCCCAAATGGACTTCGTTACCGTCATTAACCATTTTTCATAACTTGATACTTACTAACTGGAGTGAGATAACGACAGACGGCCAGATCCACAAGATACGGCAAGCATACTCTCACGAAAAACTCTATTCACACTTTGGGGTCCTGGACCCACTCGCAGACTACTTCCAAAGTTGACGCAATAGATACTAACACAAGCTCTGTAGCCAATTTTCTTCTCCCGAGCAATAGCCTCTTTGACCTATGGGTCACCGGATGTTGTATACTGGTAACTCTCGCAATGTTCAAGCGAATATTGGCACTATATCTCCAGCTCAATTTTCCTGCATTCATTCGTGCGTCACGTGCCATGCAGATAGCTCAAGAGCAGGCAGCATCACCTGCGACCCCAGTATTCACTCTTAGCCCTGCTCCACTTACACATAATTGGTCCACCCCTCAGTCTCACACCCAACCTCCTCTAGACTTAGCTTGCGCAGAAATCGACGCTACACGAGCATGGCCGCCACGACCAACGCTAACACCAGTCAAGTTTTGAGCGCAGGTGACGTAGAAGAAGACTTCGTAGCACAAATCCCAGTCATTGTCAATAACTTCCACATGCTTGCCCTGATAGACACCGGGGCGGCTATCACCATACATAATCAACAAGGAAATGGCACCTTTATGGGGATCTTCCATTTGCAATCAAGGAGAGTAGAGAGCGATTGTCCGCGCAGCATCAACAACTGTAGTAACCCTGCATCCGAAACGTTTGTACCTTGCGTCATCTTTGGTAGGGCATCCTCTTACATGCTCATCAGCCAGAACCTATCATTAGTGAACAATACCTTACTGATATCACCCGCGGTAGTTTCGGCACCCACTTGCCGGGCGCTCGTCACCAATCCTACCAATAACCCGCACGTCATACAT
Organism: Cylicocyclus nassatus; assembly: GCA_958299035.1. NCBI lineage: Eukaryota > Metazoa > Nematoda > Chromadorea > Rhabditida > Strongylidae > Cylicocyclus > Cylicocyclus nassatus. Next base: position 39,413,830 of record CATQJL010000001.1, on the reverse strand, counting down.
AAAAATCAGGCGGTAGCGTCCGCTATCGAAGTCGCAGAAGGCAGCGTGGTAAACAGTGGGACAACACCCACACTACGCTGCAATTCCGCCACTGAAAGGAATAATACGCAAGTTTCATCCTCTACGGAACACGCAAATGGAGAAATACCTCAATCACAAGTGAAACTCTCCGGGGTCGCCGCCGAAGATGCGGAAAAACAGACACTCCTCGATCTTTTCCATGAATATAGCGATAGGTTCTCGTTTTCCTCGTACGATCTGGGATCCTATCACGCCTCACAGATTCACATCCGCACCACAACGGAAATCCCACCCACCAAATTCCGCCCCACGAGTATACCAGCTAAATTTAAAAAAAAATTAGACCTCCACATCAATAAGCTACTCCAGGCTGGGCGAATTGCGAAAAGCGACACTCCGTGGGTACATAACACGGTCCTAGTTAAGAAGAAAGACGGATCGTTACGTGTATGTTTGGACTTTAGGCCATTAAACGAGATCACGATCCCGAACCACTATCCATTGCCAGGCATCGAAGATTTACTAGCGAAAATTGCAGGCAACAAATACTATACCACGCTCGATTTAGCATCCGGATATATGCAGCTCCTTTTGTCCCCGGACAGCCAGTATAAGTGCGGTTGGGCAACACATAGAGAGATATACCAGTTCGTTTACCTCCCTTTCGGGTTGCGTAACGCGGGTGCCTACTTCTGTCGAGCGATGGCGCGAATACTGGCAGGACTCGAAGAAAACTGTCTGGCGTATATCGATGACGTCGTCATTTTTAACAAAAATTTTCCGAGTCATTTAGCATCCTTGAGAAAAGTTTTCGAGCGTTTTCGAACCTTCGACATCAAAATATCAGCAAAGAAGTTTACAGAGATAGCACGTTCATCCATTACTTTCCTAGGACACGAGATCACGCAAAGTTCATACAGTCCAGGAACTAGGAACGTTAAGGCTATACTCGACTGCCCGGCACCGAAATGCGCCAAAGAAGTAAAAAGGTTTCTGGGTATGGCCAATTTCTTCAGGAAGTTCATACCACAATTCGCGAAAACTGCGGCCCCATTGAACGACCTAACTAAAGAAGGATCTTCCTTTCTGTGGACACAACACACCAGGAAGCATTTGAAAGCCTCAAAACTAGTCTGTCTTCTAAGCCCTGTCTAGCTTTTCCTCAAGACAAGGACTTTATCCTGCACACCGATGGTAGTCAAACGGCAGTGGGCGCGGTCTTAATGCAGGAACAAACAGGCGAAACGAACATAGCAGTCTTAGGTTACTTTAGCAAGACACTTTCAGAAACTCAGCGCAGATGGAGTCCCACGCACATCGAACTCTTCGCCATGATCAGTGCTTTGCGTTTCTTTAAACCCATCATCTATGGCAATCGCACGCACATTTTGTCCGACCACAGACCTCTCACATATCTCCTCAAACATAATAAAACACATGATAACCTTGCGCGTTGGACTGTGGAGTTGCAGAGCTACGACATTACTATAGATTACCTTAAAGGTTCATCCAATGTCATTGCTGATTATCTGTCAAGAATCTCCTATCCATCGCAAGCGTTCCGGGATGATCATCCTGAATCTGAAGACATCGTTGACTTTCCATATTGTCTAACCACAAATCCTATAGCCCTTCCCATTATTTCTAGCAACACACCGATAGCCATTAAACCATATGATCTTTTACTCGAACAGAAAAAAGACGATTTCTGTGCAAAAATCCTCGATTTTTTAGAAACAAAGCGAGTGCCAGAATTCCCGACCGACAACGACAAAATCCGTTGGTTGAGCCTAGCCGAACAGTGCTCCATTGGAAAGAATGGGTGCTTGTACCATCGTCCCGGCAAACGAGGTGGGTCGTACAACGTCAGATAGTTAGTAGTCCCCACGAAGCTTAGAGAACCAGTCTTCCTGGCTTTTCATACTAGTCCTTCCGCGAGGGGTCACACTTACTGGCGCAAAACTCTAGCGAAAATATCTAGGAAATATTTTTGGCCACATATGGCCAAAAAGACGTTTATAAACTAGTTCGGGCATGCGATGAATGCCAACGGAAACGGGAAAACTCGATGAACCAAGAAAAACTCCGTCCAGTACTTAGCAGCGCGATTTTCACAAGGTATACATGGACCTCACAGGACCTTTTCACTCCTCGCTCGCGGGCAATCGGTACATTTTAGCCATGATTGACCATTTCTCCAAATACGTGATAGCAGTAGCTCTCCCAAACTGCAAGACTACTACCGTTGCGCAAGCTATTATGGATCACTGCATCTTCAAGTATGGGGTTATGTCGCAGCTAATTTCAGATAACGCACCATATTTCCGAGGGGAAGTCATGACAACTAGGTAAGCTATTGCGCATTGATAGATACTATACAACCCCCTACCACCACGAAGGGGACGGCGCCTGCGAACGAGTATTCGCAACCTTTCACCTCATGATGCGAACGTACGTCAACGAATAGTTAGAAACGTGGGACGAGTTCGTTGCTTCGCGTTCATGTATAACACCACCACACACTCTAGTACAAATGATACACCGTTCTTTTTGATGTTTGGGCGCGACCCAGTCTTTAACATTGATCTCATGCTACAATACCAAGCAGAAAAACACATGCCCGTCGATGTGGAAACGCGCGTCTACATTCAGCATTTGGTTTCAACTCTCCATCATGCATGGCAATCGGCATCAGAATTCAACAAGAAATACGCAATACAAGTCAAAAGGCAGTATGATAAATCTCATTTACAACCTCTATCAATTAAGGCCGGGGATCGGGTCTACCTCAAGGACTTCACTCCCCAACCGGGACTTTCCCCGAAACTACAATACCCATGGTTAGGTCAATTCAAAGTAATCAAAATCGAGCATCCCCACCTCATTATCACCAGCATATCATCACCGCAAACGTCGCCGAAGCGAGTGCATATGAATCAAGTGAAACGGTGCATAGAACTTTCAGGTCCGGTTTTCACTACCCCTCGGGCACCTAACGACGAACAGAACGTATTAACGGAAGCCGAGGCAACCGAGACAACCGTCTCTGGGTACACACATACGGTAAAATCGCAACCATCTCTACGTAACACAAACATACCTTCGCACCCATACAATACACGTTTCAGGGCACGTATGCAATCTATTTGAATCTTACGGAATTCCGTACGACTTATTATTACCTACTCCAACTTGCAACATTTTTACATCCTCCTGACTATCTTACCCCTTTGTCCTCCACAGTTCACTTTTCACCTGAATGTGTCATCAATCCGCACCTGTTTCTGTTTCCATGCTTCACAACTGATATGCGCACGCTCACTGTCGTCATCGCGTCCCTCATATCAGCACATAACTCAGGTTTACCATTTCAGATAGCGCTCACTGCTCAAAGCGCTCGCGACTGTTAATGTTTCCTTTCCTATTCCATCGTTCGTCCAGCGAATCTTCGAATTCGGCGGACAAGCCTCGGGACGGCACGTCTAGTGACAGCCCCCAGGGCAGCCAAGAGATGGCAACTACCGACACAAACGTAGCAACCGCAGTCAACACCTCGCGAACACCATCATTCGCATCGCACGAGCTGCTGGCCAGTGATCCAGAAGTCCAAGCTTGATGTGAGTCACCAGTCAACATAGATACTTCCTTAGCAACACCTACAAATTCTGACTTTGGCAATTTAGGTAATACTCCTATTCAACCACGTAGTGGCAATCCACAGACAACCCCCGCCCCCTCGACGTCACCTCAACACCTACCTGTCGGCCCAGACATACAAGCCACGAGTGAGTTTCACGCCTTATAGATACAGTTTCGCTTACATCAGCATTCTCTAGTTCTTGCGACATTACAGGTAAGCAATCACTTCCGCCACGTAGTGGCACTTCACCGACAATATCGCTCCCACAGCAATCAGTGGATCTCCCCTCGACCTCACGAGCTCAACCCACCCCGCCTAACTCTCTACCACCCAGACAGTCTCCACAGGGCCAACAGCGTATCAGTCGACCGCCACAGATAAACAAATACAGTAGAAAACGTCGTTATCCGTCATCACGCAGACAAAAATCATTTAAGCGCCCTGCTAGAGGGCCTGCGCAAGCCGAATGGCTACAACGACGAACCGCAGATGACTATTGGCACTATCTAATGGACATGCACCCATGGGCACGCCACGTCAAACCACGGCCACTTCGTCGCGAAGACCTCACCGAAGCTCAGATCTCCAATGTCCTGCCGGAGGACACATACAGACAGGTTCCTCACCTTGGCTACATGTCATCATCTTTTGTACGTTCGTTGTTCCCTCGAGTTCCACCAGACATGAAACAAGTATCAACGACGCTACCCTTCATCGAGTTTTCAACCCTCGAAGACGCCATTTTTTTCCGAGATATATCACAGAGAATGCTAGAAACAACTCTACGGGGTGACGCGCAACCCGTACCCCAGGAACGGACAAAAGCCCCAAGGGAGTGCGATCATCGATCCTTCTACCACCCAAACTAAAAGGCAGTTATCCGGTGCTTTATCAAGTTGCAGCCATCGCATCCAACAACCTCGTTTTGGAAGCCAAGGATTTCTTCGTCTTTATGCCAGACCGCCGCGAACTACACTGCATCCTGTTAGACCAGTTTTCCTTCAACATCGAAAACAACGCGTACGGTTACGACAAAACTTTAGTCTCAATGAAGGACTTCGTATGGGTCTACGATGTTTCTCCCACCATAACGGCATTGCGTTCCCCTGCACGATGTCTTCAACTCGCTAGAGAACCGCGCACGGCAGCCCTCGAGATCAATTCCGCGTTCTTCTTCCGAGCGGCTAACTTCGCCTTCGTCACCCCAGCCGTCTGCTCGGAACGCCACAGCGCCGTCGTACTGGACCTCGCCCGTAGAGGCAAATTTCTCGACACTATTAGCAACTTCAAGCTAGCCATTAAGGGAGCAGGCGAAGCAGTAACAATCACGAAGTCTCTGTGTAAGTTCGAGTGGCCGCAGGTCCAAGAAGACGAGATCCTCTTCACTCAGAGTCGACGTCAAGTATCCTGTGCAGTACGCTTCTCGGAACCCCCAGCATCCCTGACAGCACGAGACTGGTTGTGCAGACAAGTTGAGTACTTCTTCCCCGCGTATCCAGACGAGGGTATGGCTCCATTGGCAGTTATGAAGGCCCAAGATGATGATGCCAAATGGTTTTGCGACAGAATGGGACCGTTCAACAACCTGATCGACAAACATGACCAGGCCATCAGACGGATGGGCAAGGTCTACAGCATGGCTTGTGCTGCTCTGGCCGCCTACACCACGATGTATGATGACCACAGGACTCACAGGGTAACCGGCACCGTTCCATCACTCACGTCCTATCCTCTGCAAATAGAGTTCACCCTGTCGGATATGTCGTCAGAAACCGGATAACAAAGCACTGACCTGTTTCCGTATGGATCAGAGGCGCAGGACGATACATCAAGGTCGAAATCGAGGAGGCCACATTCTTACCAGAAAACAGGCAAGTGCGGGTGGTTTTATCAGCCTACACCCAGACTCACGACACCATGGTACAAGCAGTACGAGAAGTCAGCCGTATAGTAGGAACCACTACTTTCCTAGACCTATATGTCAAGCTCGCGCGAATTCCAGGAAAGGCCAATCCGGCATTTGAGGCAATAGCACGAATGAGGATTCACGAAGATCTTCGAGAAGCGGGAGGAGACACTACGCTTATCGACCTCGCCTATGGAGCGACCAATCTCGGATGTATGACGGAAGAAGAGGCAGCGCAAGTGGAAGAAGTCCCAGTCATCGACACGGTCACAATCCACGGTCGCCTTCTACACCTCACCAACAACCAACAAGAAGCCCTGGTACTAGGGAATAGCAGATACCCATTAATCGCGCTGCAAGCAGCCTTTGGACCTGGGAAAACAGTAGTCGGCGCTAGCATAGCCATATATCAGGCACAACAAGGGCAGAGGGTCATCGTCACCGCCTCGACGGAAACGGCCATAGCGCAGTTCACAAATACCCTGCTAGGATTTGCCCAGGCCAATGATGTCGGAGTGGTCCGGTTTGTCGCCGAGACAATAGCGTTTGACACTGACGTCCCATCAACACAAGTCGACCTCAACGAAGTTCTCAAACGCATTAGCACAGTCTACGCACCGGTCCTCTCGCGCTCAGAAAGGGAAACGTGCAGACGCTTCGCAGAAGGCAGGGTACGATACGAAAGATACAAGCGCGAGCGCCGCATGGACCTCAGTGACCAGGAACGGGAAGATTTCATCATGGCCGAGAGGTACGTAACCTACAATCTGCAGGAGATGGTGGACATATTGTTCAAGCATATGAATCCAAGGACCATCTGCATCACCACGGCATCTCTGCTGAACACCACCGACAAAAAAGGCCTTTTCAGGGGATACTTGGACCGTTTTAATCTCCTGATCTGCGACGAAGCTTCGCAAGTCCCCGAACCTGTCTTCATGGCGATGGTAGCACGGATCCCGACGGCAAGGCATATCTACATAAGAGACGTCCACCAACTTCAACCCTACGCCAAATGCTCGCGCCTACACAATCCTGCACGCCTGGGCGCCCAAAGCATCATGGACGTTTTACAGAAGGCACGGGCGGTGCCAGTACGCAACCTCGTTACGACATTCAGGGCCCATCCCGACCTTCTTTCCCTACCGAACACCTTGTCCTACGAGGGAAGCCCAGCTTTATTAGCGGTGTAACCGCAGCCGACAGACAGCTACTACTAAACATCGTCGACTTTCCGAATCCTCGTCTACCATTCATGTTCATAAACATCAACGGAGAGTCGGTCAAGGTCGTACACTCTCAGCAAGGGAATCGCACCAGCCGACATCGTGATAATCTGCTTCTACAAAGAGCAACAGCGACGCCTTGCAGGATTTGCCGCACGATCAGGAGTCCGCTTGTCGACAGTGGATGCAGTTCAAGGCTGCGAAAAAGAAGTAGTTGTGATACTCACCACCAAGACAAACTTCGACCCCGAGGGCGCGAAAATCCTCGACGATAGAAGACGTATGAACGTTGCCACTGACGCGATGCCGTCAAGGACAATTCTTGCTCGGCCATTACCAGTCGTTGGAGCCGCTACCCTTCTGGGGAACGGTACTGCAGTGGGCCAGCGAGCGCAACGCCATTATTCCTGTTACCAGCCTAGAACGGCGGCTTAGGGGCTAAGAAAAGGTGAGTTCAATAGACCAAGGCACCTACCCTTCTCAAAAGTCCCTTCGGGACTTTTGGGTAAAAAGGGGAGGTGTAAGGGAGAATAGCTGTAATACGGTTGATTCAGAAAAGAGCGCGGCTATCGGAGAAGCTGAGCTGATACGGCGCGGGCAACTTAAGGAGGCGAGAACGAACCAGCGGGAGGACGCCACCATCTAGAGCGGTACGCTCACCACCCGACGTCGACCTCTGCTGCTCATCATACCGATCTACATCTTTTTCGTCAATAAATCTGATTTTCTACTATTCGCTTATTTTCCTAATAAATAGTTATTCTTTACTGTGTTTTGTTCCAGCAAGTGAGGGCCCAACACTTACTCCACAATAGATCGGTGCACTTTACAAAATAGCTCTGAATTAAGAAAAGCAAATTACGCGCAAGATTCTTGCGCGAATTTGAAAGCACTGTCCGTGGTAACAGTTTCATGGAGTTGACAGTTACGATTGGCTCAGGAGTTCTGAAGAAAGTTTTCTTTTGGCCCAGGGAATCTGGAACAAAAATAGCTATAGATTTCAGAGCGCTACTTGATTCAGCAACAGTTTGTTCGGCACTCCATGCCGTGACCGCAATCTGCATTACCTAAGCAAAGTGTTTCAATCACTAAATATATTGGCTTGAACCTCAAGTTCGTCCACACAACTTTCAGAGAATGGCAATCTTCTCTTATTATGCACTTTCTAATGACACCTTGACCACTCTTCAGTATGCTCTGACTGCAAAGACAAAAAAAGAAAGATCTTTTGAGGTTTGGAGATTTGAAGCAAGCCCGTTGAAGATCCAAAACTGTGCGATAAAACTCAAAACAGCTAGTGTCATAAGTTTTCTGACCTCCTCTTTCCAAACGAGCAAAGCTTGTGCTATCAAGCTCTTTTTGGAAAAGGTATGAGTTTGAGAAAAAAGCCAAAAACCAGTTTTTTAACAAGGGAGGGACCGCTGATCGAAGTGGGCTATCTATATGTGATGTACAGGGGATGTCCCAAAAAACGTGCACACTGTTTGATCGTTACTGACTTTCTTGCTTTTCGCCGAGCTTGAGATACCATTAATTAGAGCGATGTTCAACTTGGATCTACATTAGGGAGCGAATCATCGACCTCTCTTCAGTACTGTAGGATTACGATAGAAACATTGACAAGGATTTTAGGCCTTCGAAGGCCATATTCCGTCTCGGAAAAACCAAACATACCAAAATCTATACTATGAGAATGGAAGCCGCTGATTTCAAATATGGAATTTCCACTTTACTGCTATGCTTCTTTTTATAGTTATCTCAGGTAATTAAAACTGAATTCCCACCATTTGTCAGAAATGTGATTACACCGTCAGAAAAGCTGAAAACACTCCTAAAAAATTGTGGAATCAGCGTGCGCGAGAACCCTAGTACACATTTTTTCGGGGATTTTTTTTTGAGAAAAATCTTGTCAGATGGCACATTTCACAATAGTTCCACATGCCGGAAGTTCTCCGTAATCTTACATTAACGAAGAGCGAAAAGTGATTCGCGCCATACTATAAATCTAAGTTAAAGTTCGCTCTGTAGCTGCTCGATGATCCTTTGAGGAAAGTCATGAGCTGTTGATTCCTCGGGATGAAACGTCACTGCTCAGTTACGGAGGCCCCGCCAAGTACGGGCACACCCGCGAGCGGATGGCTTAGTGGAGATCTGCGGAGACTATAAAACAGGTGGTCGAAAGTTCGGATCCTCTGTCAAGACGGTATTTTTGCATCTTTGCAAATGGTTCGGGGTATGTCCCTACTTAGACAATTGAAGAGTATGGTGAGGCAAATAGCAGTTTCAGTGAGCGGGCGACGATGCTGCAAAAATGGCGGTGAGCGGGCAGCGACGGGATATCAGAGGGCAGCCAGAGGTCAAGATCAAAGCTGCTTGAGGCTCCGGGAGTTATTTACGACATCTTTTATGCGTTTCGCGCACAAAAATTTCTTGCAGAAGTCAAATGAAGTGGGCGGAGTTTGTCAAAAAAGGTTCGGGCCAACATAAAAAAATCGTGATCTAAACTGATTATATGATCACAAGTTAGAACGATTGGGCACAGAGAAAATTGAATGTAGGGTGCCGCGCAGCACAGTTGTCAACGTGGTAAAATTTCACGTTATAGCATTGTTCTTCGTACTTTCTCGCTATCAAAAACCACCACGCTTTGAGCTGCCGCGACTCCGCCTCTATACGAATCGTGAAGCCCATGATACCTACCTATTTGAATTTATTTTGGAATATGTTTCCTCTCCCTAAATGCCTTTGCGTTGAGTTAGTGACAAGGAAAAAATACGCGAGATTGGTCATATGGCTAATCTCGCGTAGGATTTAGCCATTGAGCTGATGACAATTTGTCTTCCTGTTTTTGGAAATGTTTCTGTAAAAGGATCTATAAGATCTAACCCGTTGTCTTATCCTGTGACAGATCATTCAAGTATGGTATAGCGGTATAGGTCTCTGCGTGATCGTTAGAGTCGACGACTTTGCGGCCATTGCACACGCAGGTTGCCCTACGACCACAGACCAGTCCAACAATCCCTTACTATTCAAAATCGTTTCAGCTGATTGGAAGCTAACATCTGATGGCAGAAAAGCAACTGAAAGGAAAAAGATGACTGAGAATGCTCAATGCGCATGCAATGGCTGCAAACTCACCAACTCTCGCGGTCGTGCATGCATGCACAGACCTATAAGTGATTGCGCCTTAATCAACAGAAAAGTTTGACTGCTGTCTAATAATGTGCTTTCTTTCGACAGCTAAGTAGTGTGAAAATTGTTAATGCTCATGAAGGCGCGATTCCAAGTGCGATGCAACTGTTCAGAAACAAATATTGTTTTTACACATATATTTTTACACATATAAATTGGTAGTTTCAACTCAACAGGACGAGTTGCCTGTTCGCCAGAGACTTTTCCGATTTGTTGTAGTACTCCCACAAAGCAAACAACTATTAAACGCATGCTGAATACGCCATCAAAGTTAAGTCACCACCACAATGCTCGGCCGCCTCATCGTGGGGGTGACACTGAGTGTCGAACTGCGATGCACAGCCGAGTGTACACTCTGGCAGGGCCTCCCAAGTTGTGAAGGAGTTCGACGTTTCCAGTTTCGGCCGGATGCCTAGCTAAGAGCCGGCCAAACCAGATCCGCCGCCACCTGGTTTTCGGTCGCTAGGCGGTTCTCCCCACTCCAAGCCCGAGGTCAGCGATCGCCCCGTGGAAATCAAGAGTAGGCTTAGTAAGTCTGCTTTGTAGGGGACAAATTTCACTCTACCAGTTAGATGAATAGAAAGAAACCCTGCACATCGGATTCCGCCTACGGCGCCGGGTGGTAGCAAGACCGAAGACCGATGTCAGGGTCCTCGGGGCGTCTTTTGGACTGGGCAACGACACGTCTGCCCGGACGACACGCCATGGAGAGTACCTCATGCTCTGCACCTGCAACGTCAGGACAGTCTCCACAAACGCCGACCTCTACGCTCTTCTCGACGCTGCAGAGCACATCAAGTTTCAAATCATCGCTTTGCAGGAAACGAAGTCCAGGAAGAAGGACGTGGGACAGATGAGTGATGGGACCCTCATCATTCGTGGGGAAAGTTCCATCACGAAGCGTGGGAGGCGTTGGCTTTGTTCGTCCACCCATCTATCACCCATCTTGTCGATTCGCATGAGATCCTGTCACCTCAACTGGCCATCTTACGACTACGTCCCACGTCGGAAAATACCATCAGCATCATCGACTGCTACTCTCTAACATCAGCAGCCGACGACTTAGAACTAGATGCTCTCTACGAAGACGTGGGGGAGCTCGTTCGCAACGAAAAGTCCTTCTACAAGTATGTTGTGGGCGACTTTAATGCGAAAATCGGGATGCCACTAGGAAAGAAATATAGGATCGGGAAGTTTGGATATGGGCTCCGGAACGAAAACGGCAACCGTCTCGTTGGGGTTTTCTCCGCCGCAAGACTTTTCCATGGAAATTCCATCTTCATAAAGAAAGAACATCGCCGGTGGAAATGGGATTCGCCCAACGGAACGACTCACGCGGAGATCGACCACATTCTCACCAACCGAAGGTGGAGCTTACTCGATGTCTCTGTAGTTCCATCCTTCTGCACTAACTCCGATCACCACCTGCTTCGAGCGAAGATACGATTCAGCCGAAAGCTGCAGAAGAAGGTCTGTCACAGTGCCGCAAGAAGGAAGGAAGTCGTTTATGACGGTAACAGGCTGGAAGAGCTCATATCAAATTGTGACTGGCCCATCGAGGAGGACCCAACGTACTACTATGACCGGTTTCTGAAAGGATTGCGAGCTTGCGGAGAGTGCGCCCCAGCGACTTTTGAGAAGAACTTGGAAAGCATTTCGAAGACCACCAAGGAATTGCTCGAAAGAAGAAGATTTTTGAGGCAGGATCCGAATGCAACTCATCTCGAGCGACTGATAGCCAACGCCAGTTGCAGAGTACAGGCAAGCGAAGATACTGGAAGCAGCCGAAAGAAGACGAAGTCTCAAGAAGTGCCGAAGGGACCTTTGCGAATATCACGTACCGCTGGCTGCACTATTGAACGAAGACGGGACTCCGACTTCTTCCCGATACAAGATGAAATCTATCGCGAAGAACTTCTACGCCAATCTCTTCCGCTCATCAACACCCGCGCCGATGCCCGTTGTTCCCATTGGAGAAGTACCACCACGAATTCTACCTGCTGAAGTGCGCACGGCGATTCAGACCATGAAGACATCCACGGCTCCAGGACCAGACCATCTTCCCGTCGAATTTCTGCGAGCCGGAGGGCAACGTCTACACGAGATTCTCGCGTCGCACCTAACATCTTACCTTCAAAAGGAGAAAATTCCCGACCAGTGGAGAACGTCAAGAACCGTCGTTCTCTTCAAGAAGGGTGAACTGGAGAATCTACCGTCCAATATGCTTGCTGCGTGTGCTGTACAAGTTTTTCACCACGATTACCCTCTCGCATATCTAGGATACTGGATGAAGCCCAACCCCAAGAATAAGCTGGATTTCGCAGATTCAGCTGCATGGACCACATCCAGACGGTTTCGAGGGTCACAGAAGTCTGCCGGGAGTACCGACTGCCTCTCGTCTTAACCTTCGTCGACTACGAGAAAGCCTTTGACAGCGTCGAAACCAACGCCATCCTGTCTGCGCTAGTCGATCAAGAAGTGGACCCAGCTTACGTGAGGGTACTAGCCGACTGCTACAAGAACTGTACAACAACGATGCAGCTATTCCATCGCCCCTGACCATTCCAATTGCGAAGGGGTTCGACAAGGCGACACTATTTCGCCGAAACTGTTCACCGCGGCCTTGCGGTGGGTGATGAAGTCACTGGACTGAGACGGGAGACATACGAGTAGATGGGAGATTCCTGTCCAACCTTCGTTTTGCGGATGACATCGTCCTCTTTTCGAGCGGTATCGCTGAAGCAGAGCCGATGCTGAAGGAACTGAACGAAGTAGGGAAGAAGATAGGACTGCGAATAAATCGAAAGAAGACTCAGTTTATGAAGAACGCCCTTTGAGAAGATGCAGAAATGGAATTGGAAGGTACCCCTATCATAGAGACGTCTTCTTACGTGTATCTCGGACGTTCCATGAACATGGAGAACGACTTGAATGAAGTACTTAACAGGAGAAGAAGAGCAACCTGGGCGCCTTCGGGCCTCTGAAGGAAGGCACCGACCAACTGACGAACCCGGAGCTTCGTGCCCAGCTGTTCGACTCAACCGCTCTCCCGACGCTTTGTTACGCAGCTGAAACTTGGGCTGACACCGTAGCTAAGTCGAAAGTTTTACGGATCATCCACAGAGCGCTCGAGCGCAGTCTTCTGAAGATGACCCGACACAAGCAACATCTAGTTGGACTTCGCAGTACGGATATGAGACTAATGTCTCGTCTTCGTGACCCAGCGGAATGCGTTAGGAAAGCGAAACACCGATGGGTCGGTCACATCATGAGAAGAACAGACGACAGATGGACACTAAAAACATCTGAGTGGATTCCTCGCGAAGCAAAACATCCACGAGGAAGACCTCCAACGAAATGGGCAGACATATTCGTGGAACGGATGGATCAGCTGAGGAATGAGCTAGGATACGATTATCGCACCTGGAACTCGTGGACGCAGCCACCCGGCAACCAAGAAGATCGGATGTCCGAAACGAGAGATATGGATCAATAAAAATTTCCGTACTGGGGCCCGCACGTCACGTGAGGACGGGCCATCTAAGTATCAAATTAAGTAAGTAATTTGAGTCACACACGCAGTAATCCAAGATTGCAATGGGAGTTATTTCTGCAGAGATGTCGATAAAACGGACAAATTGGATGACCACTATCACATGCGACATGAAGTATCAATTTATTCATAGTCACAGGATGTGAACACTTTTTACGGAGCGTATGCCCTTCTGCACCGCTTCGTCCTAGCGCTAATTACTGTGCCCTAAAGCGCGTTAATTAGTCCGCTTTTCTTATAATTAGCAGAGTTTCAAAATATTTCTGATGAATAAAGCTACCTAACTTAGCTCGGCCTTAGGCCCCGGACAGACTTCAAGCGATTTGATCGTCGAGACTCAATCGCCGACATTTCCATTCATTTTCATTTCACATTTAAAAATTTCGGGCTGGAAAAGTATCACAACCGAAATGCAAGTTGATCGACATGGAATGATGTTGTAACAGTTGTCTCGTTGCGATTCAGTCGCGACGATCAAATCGCGTAAAGTCTGTCCGGGGCCTTATGGCAAGGGACACATATATTTGGAATCAGCTTCAAACGCTGATTCCAAATATGCTACCACTAACTGCCGCGCACCATTCCGAAGCGAGTTATGGGCTTTTTCCTGCGCCAAATTGGCATACTACTGAACATGAGAAGACTGCCTATAAATAAAAATCTGCAGGAAAAGGTGTGAGATATCAAAATAACACAAATCACTTATTACTCATTAAAAAGAAGCTTAACGCGACTGTATTAGCACTTAGATGATCATGCCGTGATGCAAGTGAGTCGATGAGTATGCCAGTGCACAGGAAAATGTCCATAACTCGCTTCGAAATGGTGTGCTCGGCAGCTAGTAATAGAATACTTGGAATCAGCGTTTGGAGCGTCGAGATTCAGAATATATACAGGGTGTCCCAAAAAAATGTATCGAACGTTTGATCGTTAATATCTCTCTTCCCAAGAACTCTTTTGCCTTGCTTCAGGTACTGTTCTGTAGAGCTGGCTTCAACTTAGATTTGCATTATAGAACGAATTATCCATCTCTCTTCATTACTGTAGGATTACGGTAGAAACTTGAAACATATGGTGACAATTTGGGAAAAGCTGCCATTTCAAAATTTTTCAAAAAAATTTGAAAACTTGTGTATTGGGGATTTTTATGGACGCTGAGTGCAATACTCAACTACTCACAAGATTACGAAGCTTTCTAAACGGTGTAGCCGCAAACGGTGTAGCCGCACTTTTTAGGAACATTGAGAAAATGGCCACTACTGCTTACCTCGCATAACTCTTCAGTGAAGCATCATAGTAGGTTGGGAAGTTTACAGTTACGATCAGCATCTCTAATTAGCCTAGTGTAAAAGTTTTCAGGCTGTTTTGTTTCCTTTCTGAAGCAAAATATGGCCTTTCATTGCTTGAAACCCTCTTTGAAGTTTCCACCGTAATCCTTTAGTAATGGAGAGAGATGAGTGATTCATTCTATAATGCAAATCTAAGTTGAAGCGAGCTCTACAGATTGGTACTTGACGCAAGGAAAAAGACTTCCTTGGAAGAGAGATATTAACGATTAAACGTTCGATACTTTTTTTTGGGACACCCTGTATGTCCCTTTCCAAAAAGCTAAGTTAGGTAGCTTCCCCTGTGATCTCAAAAAAAAAGCTAGGAACTCCGAACAATTACAAACAACGTTTGATTTACAAAAACAAGATTTTGAGAAAGTTTAACATTTTTACTCGCCAATTTAGTTTCCTTCCCCTTTCTCAATTTTCCAAGCCATCGTAAAAGGTGTACGGCAACCAGAAAAACTTATTTAAGCAGTCAACGTGTAACATTCTTGTTTTATGTAAAACTCGAGATATTCTTCGATTCTTCTCTTTGGGAGAGTGCTTTTGCCTAACCCTCCAAAGTGCCCTGGTCTGTAAGACAGCCTGCCTCGTCCAATCGCTGCGGTAGAGCCAACCAATCAGAGGCGCACGATAATTAGGCTGCAAGGCTAGCGGTGCAGAAGGGCCGTCTCTTTTTTACGTTGTCAGAGTGATAGTATGCAATGAATGGGTCATTCTTCGACGCATGACGCATTCTACCGCTGGCGGTGTAATTTAACAACTTCATGTCTAACTTGTATTTTTTCAGTTGTCACATCTGCCGTGTTATCACACGTGTCTGTTTGCATAAAAATGCTTTTCGCAGTTGCTGTATAGTTCCAAAAGTACAGCAATCTCCAACATGATTGGTATACGTCATCAAATCTGAATCACATTATTCAGAGCTAGTGCAAAAAAAAATATTCTTGTTCAAAAATGTGGACAAAGCATTAGAAAAGTTTGATGATCACTATTACACGTAACAAGTATCTGCACTCATAGTTACACGATGAAAACACATTTGACGATGCAGTACCAATCCTATGCGTCAGGTCATTCACTCCCGCACATGACGCATTCCGCTGTTACGGTTCATCCGCTTCACACAATCGAGCTTGGCACTTCCTTTATTGTATCGTTAACCAATTTGCTAAGGCTTGTCACTATAAAAGTGCTTGGTAAACTGTTAGCACCAAGCAAAATGTTGCTCTACGGTTTTTTCATGGTATGTTGCACTCGCTAAAAGTTAGTCGGTAATTTAAGCTATTTCCAGATTTTGCCGGCATTTGCAGTCCACGAGTGTCCGGATGGTTTCTTCACTCGTGAAAAATGTTATCTGGACCAACCAAGTGGAGATAATCTTATCAGAGGAATTAAGAAATATTGCAATGATACAAGCAAGTCAGAAGGCAAATCTCCGAAACTGGTTGGTGTTACTTTTATGAGAATACTTGAACTAGAAATCGAGTTGGAATATGACGGATTACTGTGTCTTACAATTAAAAAGTCTTTACTTCAACGAAATTTATCGAAGATTGTCAAAAGCTACGTAATTCCACTACTCGAAGCGTGGAATACCGTGTTCTCAAGCGCTCTTATTCTACTCTAAGTTCTTTCAGACTTATCATGCCAAAAAGCTTTCGCTCCGTGAAAGACTCGATCACATTTACAGCAGCTGGAACGGCAGATGGGTTGACGGTACTTGGGGACTCGAGATGGATTTGTGAGTTTGATTTTCGCTGTTCAACTTCTATCTATTGATTGTTCTAGCAACGGACAAAATTGGTTTGCCATAGGAAGGGACCTTGCAGAAAATGCTCAACGTACCTATAAACGGATGGAAATCTGCACGGTAAGATAATTCAATTTCGCCAAATGACAGATCTATAACGGCGCGTTTTGTTTCTATGCGGACGAAACAAGTGCGGCGTTGCCTTGGCGCATATACTGTATTCATAACGATGCAAGAACTCGAACATTGCCAACTTTTTCCACCAAATGTTTAGATTAACTAAGTGACAAAAATGAGTTTGCTTCACTTGTAATTTATAGCTATAGAGCCGAAATGAGGTATTTTTGCACGATTCTAGTGCTTTGAGGGTAGGATCGCTTGCGGCGCACTGCAGCGATTCATAATTAAAAACAATCTGCCTCAACTGGGATTACACAACCACCTTTAGCATAATAACGCTCTTTGCGCTCGAAGACTGATAGAGTTGCGCTGCATAAAGTGTGCTATCGAAGAAGTCATAATAGAAAAACATAGTTCTGTCGGTTGACGCAGAGCTGATGAGATGCAGGCTTGCGATATCCTGATTTTCGCCTGATCCTGTCCCGCGTAAGCACAATGTTTAACACACATTGCCTATAGTTAGTCGGCGGCAAACTGTAAGCCATGTGCGCTAGGCGTGATGCTTACGCTCAGCTGGCTGCGGCTTGTTGTGCATACTAACCCTAACAATCAAAATCACTGAAGTTTTTACAGGACCTATTCGCAAAATGGACAGAAGCTGCATGCTTTAAGTACCAACATGGCATCGTGTCTCCTGTCTGGAGGATCCGCTGCGCTTTCTGTAACCAAAAAATAAGGGAAGGTTGTAACGGCACTTTTTATACAGATCTTGGCTATAAGTACGTCTAAGTTTCGAATAAAATTTCGTAAGATCCGTAGTTTCGATTTTTAACGAATTTCTTTGATTTGATGCTTACAGATGAGAAGAAAATTCTGGCACTTTGAAGCTAAAATTCCGGTTGATATCCGCTACGATTTGAGCTGATGAGGAGAAATGCTCAAGCGGTGTTTTGAATATCGACCAAAGTTTACTGGCTTGGGGGGAATACGGATTTTCTCTAGCTAATGCAGGAGACATAATAGTGCAATAAGAGGGTTTTGCGAAAGCTAAGAGTATCGTGATTAATGAGAAAATGGGAACGGAA
Source organism: Cylicocyclus nassatus (assembly GCA_958299035.1). Classification (NCBI taxonomy): domain Eukaryota; kingdom Metazoa; phylum Nematoda; class Chromadorea; order Rhabditida; family Strongylidae; genus Cylicocyclus; species Cylicocyclus nassatus. The sequence goes on along the minus strand of CATQJL010000001.1, from coordinate 39,396,003 downwards.
AATGGCAGATAATTTCTGCAAGAGTCGCAACTAGCACCTCCGTCGATGTGGTGCTTTTTGAAGAGCTTTCTTCACCCTCAGAAATAATCCTCAAGTTTACTATGCTTCATTGAAGCATTTACTGATGTTGAAAACAGTCGCGTTTTCCATTTGCATGATCCTTCAATCCTAGCATCTAAATCTTTGTTTTCGTAATGATTTGTCTTTCTATGACCATAAGAAATACAACAAAAAATTGCGCCGGTAAAATCCAACAGCGATGAACATTTTTATAGTAGAACCAAATGAGTTGTAGAATATTGAGATCGATAGGCCTCCATTTCCAATCCTCCTCGTTACAAATTCTTTCATTCGATGTCGCTCGTTTGTTGGTTCTTCATCTGTTTCTATGGCAAACGATTATATTGATTTTTCAACTGGTCAGTTTTGCTATTTCTCAGCTTCATAAAAGAATAAACCATTCAGAAAAAAGACTTCAGTGGCTGGCAATCACCAAGCGATCATACAAAAAAGTCGGCAAACACGTATTATACTGCACTACACTTTTGTTTGATGCGCTATGACAAAGTTTTAGAATCGTAGACAAGGACAGGCAGCGTCATTTTCAACTTAGCGTATAAGTTTCGTTCCAGGCTGTTCTCCCCCTCTCATCTGTCAGGCGACCGGAAGTGTGGGCAACGGGTAAAAGGCTTTGGATTTAATTGCTATGACCGCGCGGAAACACTGATTTCGTGAGAGCGGTAAAATAAAGAGACGGTAATCAGAAAAAATGGAAAAATTAAACTTTATCAGCATGTATTTTTAAAAACAACCATGCATGATAAGCATAACTTCTTGATTAGAGGTCGTTCAAGCGTCATTTAGTTTTCTAAACTGAAACTGAAGTCTTTCGTAGAAACTGCTCTATACCTTATACAATCCGCTGGAGCTGCTTTTATTAGCCAATATAACTCCTGAGGCTTCACTAGAAATCCCCTCCTTTATCGCTTATAGATAATCGCACCGTATAGTTCGAGACCAGCTCACGTATCTCTGTAAAACACTGTCACTGTTTAGGTGTCAGATTATGGTGTTGATATTTTGCTCTATTCAGAACTTCGAAACCACTACAGCTTAAGAGATGGAACTTCATATTTACCTCGGAAACGAGAGTTGGTTCTTTGTAAAACGATTGAGGGAAGGGGATGGTCGGTAGTAAGGCTATCGGTATCGCGAGCTATTATTATTGGTCTGTTGCGCTTAGCTTTGTAATTTGTGAAACATCGTAATTTCTGTTAATTGAGTCTTTCGAATACATGGCATAAATTGAATATGATACTGATTGATTATAGATATGATCAGTTCAGCGAACATAAGGATGGTAGTATTGGCAGGAACGGAATGGGCATCATTGTAGAGAAAGGTTAAGAAACAGAATAACTGACGTGGATCGAGTAAGTGATCGATTCGTGAGCACCAGAATAGAAAATGGGAAGCGTATCCTACAAATAGTCACTGCTTACGCAACACAGCAGGTTGCAGTAAGGTAAAAAAGCGTATGTTTTGGGGAGAACTTGACGACTACATCAAATCCTGCCGTCTGCAGAATGCTACTTATTGGAGCAGATCTCAACGGCCATGTATGGAAACGGCGAGGTAGTGGGGGGAAAGTATCATCGTGGATACGGATACGGGCCACGCTATGAGGGAGGCGAACGCATTCTCGAGTTTGCTACTGCTCATGACCTGGCGTTAATGAATAACTATTCCATAAAGAGGAATCATTTGATTAAGTACACCAACGGAGGTCAAAAATCGTAGATAGACTTTGGAGCTTTCGGCAGGGATCGCAAATACGTGAAAGATAGCAAGGTGACTGGCGAAGACTGCATACCGCAGCATAGACCCTTTTACTAGATTTGTTTATTCCATGACAAGGGAAGAAGAATGACGGAAGGACTAGGCGAGGAAGAGGGGATTTAGGGAGAATCAAAAACCCAATTGTAGGTTTTTTGATGCAGAACAAGGTTATGTTAGACATGTGAGAAAATTACGTAAAGGAAGGAATATATTTGACTTTTTCTTTTCATAGCTACCTCAGGTGGCTGTCCATGTTTTTTTTTTGTTTTTTTTTTGAAGTTAGGTGGCTGGAAAGCCACCTAACTCCAAAAAAAGTTTGCCACGCCTCCAGTTCACACAACTTTTTCACAATTTTTCGCGCATAGTCCCAACTCCCTATTGCCCATCTACACATCAATTTTGGTATCATTTCATTTTCTCTTCCCGTAAACAAGTCTTTTGTTTATTTCGGGGTAGATTTGAAGCAGCGCGCTTTACCCGCGAACATGTTCAAACAGGAAACTTTTGTTCTGCAATCGATAAGGGAGAAATGACATTTTGCGTATTCTATAGAAGATGTGTGACATAAAGGCAGAAGGCGATCGTGTGTTATATCAACCCATATGTCTTCCCTCAACATGACGTGGATTACGTGGATTGATGGGCGCCGCCTCGCTAAAGGCTTGCGTCACATTACGAGTGCATCGTTTGGCGCGACGTGGCGCTCAAGATAACGTGGCACAAGCTTTTCCACGTTGTTCTTGTTGCCACACCACGTCGAAGATGCGCACACACCGTGGCGCGAGTCCGAAGCGAGGCGGCGCCTCATCAATGCACGTAATCCACGTCATGTTGAGGGAAGACATATGGGTTGATATCGAGGGTATGTGGGGGGGGGGGGTGGTGGGGTTTCCGCTTCAACGATGTCCCCCTTGCTTTTTATTCCGAAACGATATCCAGCTTGCCTTGTAAAACACCTGTGCAGAGCCCTGATACCAAAGCCGAAAGATCAAAGCTTGATAACGAAATCTGGTGCGGAATGAAGACGCACAGGTTGTGATAAAGGAAAAGAAGGCAGCATACAGGTTATCGCAAAAATTGCAAAGGGAAAGTGCTCACTAAATATACGTATACGCTAAACGTGCAGAAAAGAGGAGTTTTACAGAAGCAAAAAAAGAACTAAAAGAACTATATAGGAAACAGCACAACCGCTAAGGCAAACGCAACATCTATTTAATCGTAAGAAAAAGAACAACTGTCTTAAAAGATATGCAGCATTTTTACAGACAGCAGCAGGGCCTTCAGAAGACTTCCAAAAAAACACTGGGGTAAACACAGCAATTTTCCGTGCTGTCGCCGCTTTCAAGTTCGTCTAAGTCTGAATTAACTTTATCAATCCATCTTAGCTTCGGTGTTGCTCTGGGTCTTTTTTTCCGGAACCTTCTATAGAGACATTCCTAATTTAGCGTCGTGATCATCCTCCTTTCTTCTCACACGTCCGTAACAACCAAGAAGTCGCTTCTACTGTATTTTCTTCACGATCAAGGACTTTTATTGCGGCCCTCTTAATATCGTTGGTGACATGATCCATTATAGTCACGCCTGTCGTTCATCTCAGCATGCGTGTTTTCATCACGCTAACCCTTCGTTCTTCATTTCGCTTACAGAGCCAACATTCGCTGCTGTATAGAGCAGCGGGGCGGACTACGATACGGTATAAGTGGGATTTCAGCTTGATCATTCTTTTATCGCATAGAATTTCGGTGATGTTTTTCCATTTCGTCCAAGCTGAATTAATCCTGAAGGTGATCTCGTCCTGGAGCCGTGCTATCTGCGGATATATGGCTTCCCAGATACTTGAAAGTAGCGGTCTTCTTAGCTGGGATACTTCCGAGTTCCTAGCGTTTGAGCTTCCAGCTCCATGTACTCTGTCTTTGTGGTATTGATCTTCAGACCGTGCAGCTCAATTCAGTCTTCCACATTTGCGCTTCCTCCTCCAATTCTTTTCTATCTATCCATAAGCAACAGGTCGTCTGCGTATGACAAAGTCCACGGAGGTTTACATATGAAGATTCTCACTAACGTGTCCACAACCTTGACTAAGAGAAAGAGCGACAGCACGTAACCTTGGTGAACTTCAGTGTTTATTTGGAATTCTTTGAAGGGCTTGCTGCTGTCTGTACGTGTCCAGTGGCTCTTTGTATATCATTATAATCCACTGCACGTATTCTTCTGACACCATGTGCTTTTGTAGCGATTACCATATAACGTCATGTGGCACTTTATCAAATGCTTTTTCCAAGACAAGGAACGCTGCATGCAAGTCGCATCGCGTTTCCCTACCTCCTTCCATCATTATCCTTACAGAGTGGATAGCATCTTTCGTGCTGTATCCCTTCACGAATCAACACTCATCGGGGGCCAGGTCCACGATGCTTCGCAGTCGCGTTTCTAAAATTCTTTTAAAGATCTTCAGTGTGTGGCACATTTATGGCACGAGTCGGAAGCCCGGTACGTCGAACGGTCAGCTATGTCGCTTTTGTTCTTCCATATCGGTACCGTTGTACTTTTGTACCAGTCGCCTGGCATGTTTTTGTATCTACAATCTGATTCAGAAATCGTGTGAACCAACTCACTCCAGCTCGTCCGCATTTCTTCCAAAATTCGTTGCGGACATCGTCTGGAACTGTCGCCTTGTCGTATTTATTTATTTATTTATTCCGTACGCTCTAGGCGTTCCTTAAAAAATATACAGTTACTCATACTTTAATCACAATAGTTCGTCATCTATTTGGGTCTAATTTTTCGGAGTGGATTATTGAAAGTGTGATGAAAGCCTATATGTGGCTGCTCTAAGATTGTAGTCAATAGAATTGAATTAGTGTGTTTCATGGAGATGGTACCCATGCTCCCTTTTTGCCAGCAAAATAATTTTGATTCTAACAAGCCAACGCTTTGATGGTTGATAAACTGTCTAACTCACCAAACCAGAAGCTCGAAGATAGTGCACTGACTCAAATGGTTAGCGGTAAGGATTGTAGTGATTGGATAACTCATATGTGAGTAAGATCATATCAAGCTACTGTAATCTGTGGAGTGGTTATCATACCACCTCTTTTGCCAGCAGAAAATGCCCTTAATAAAGTAAGCAATGTCTCAGACACTGGGACCGGCCGAGCCGCGGCCTCAAAAGGCCTTTTCGGCCCGTCCGCGGCCTTAATTTGTGGGCGTGGCCGGAGTGCGGCCGAGCCGCGGACCTTAATTCATGTCACTATCATTGCACCGGCCGAGCCGCGGACTGAATATGGCTTACCGGCTCAGCCGCGGCCTTAATGATAGGGGTGGAGCATTGCACCGCCTGAGCCGCGGACCAAAATCTTTATAATGAAACTCCGGCCGAGCCGCGGCCCATATCAGACAAGGTCCGCGGCTCGGCCGCTCCCAGAATCTGAGCACATAAAGAATACTTGCGTGATGTACGACGCATGATCAGCTTAGACACTGGAAGCGGGCGAGCCGCGGCCTTAAAAGGCTTTTAGGGCACGCCCGCGGCCCTATTTTGTGGGCGTGGCCAGATCGCGGCTGACCCGCGGCCCTAATTTGACGGCGTGATCTGAGTGCGGCCCGACCCGCGGCCCTTGTTCATTGCAGCGGCCGACCCGCGGCTCTTGCTTTGCTTACCTGACCAGCGATATGCAAATTAACAAGTTAGTCATGATCTCGTAATGATCATTGACGAAGGTAGTTTCCATTCAACAAGAGCGTTGGTGCTCTTCGGTTCTTTCGCTTGGAGGACATTCTTCATGGATTCTAATGCGCTTACAGCGCCGGGATATATAAATGGTGAGTCCATGATGACTAATTTAGCTTCTACGGAAGCTTGGGAAACAACGAAGAGGAAAGAAGGAAAGAGCTTTCGCAGATGAGACAAGAGCGAGCTCAATGGCGGTTACACCTTTATCAGGCCTTACACAAAGCTATGTACAGGGTGAAACGAAGTTATTTTGATTAGCAGTAACTTTGACTTTTAGAGGAGATGTCCGAGCACCGAAATAAAGTGCGGTCCATAATTATACGAACACCCAAAATTTTGTAAGTTTTTGGACTTTTTGAGAGAAACTCAAAAAGCCGTTGGTACCACGCGATAGAACACAGCCGAAAACGGTATGTGATCCATAAGAATGGAAATCGATGTCAACTGTAGGAGTGTTTTTGCGGCTAATGCGAATTTTTAGCGGTTCATAATTATACGAACACCTCAAACAAAGGTCCATTTTTCATTCAAGATTGCAATCATTTGAGTCCAAATTTTTTGTAGAGTTACAGTAACAGAGTCTGACTATCTGCTATATACTAAACCCAGTGCAGTTCAAAAAGAGGATCGTTACTTTTTTTAAAAGGGGCTAAATGCTTTTGTAGTGATTGTGCTCCAAAAACATCCGTTCTTCTGTGGTTTACGCGCTCTAATTAGCTTCTACCAAAGCTTTGAGATGAAATAAGCTCTTGCGATAGGTATTTTGTCTGACGCTTGGAAAATCTTTGCGTTTTCGTGCCGTTTTTCAACCAAGTTCCAACCTTAACACAGAGTTAGCACGATTTTGAGCCTCAAAACTCAGGTTCTGAAGCCGTACAATGAAGTAAGCATATAGTATGTAGAAGTTTACAAGGCTTTATACTTGGCTAGAAAAAATCAGCAGCGTTGAACGTTTGTTTTGACCACGCAGACGTCACTTCACCAAAACCACTGTTTTTACTATTGCAATCTCACCTTTATTTGGTCTGTAGCTCCACAGCCGCAAGATCAGTTCTAGAAAAAACCCAAAACTTTGGTACAGAAATATTATCATGCAAGCAATGCAGCTGCTTCATATCAAATGTTTGCGCAAGAGAGAAGCTGAGTTTTGAGGCTCGAAATCGTGCTAACTCTGTGCTAAGGATGGAACTTGGGGCACGAAAACGCAAAGATTTTCCAGGCGTCAAACGAAATACCTATCGAAAGAGCTTATTTTATCTCATAGCTTTGGTAGAAGCTAATTAGAGCGCGTAAACCACAGATGGACGCATGTTTCTGGAGCCCATTCACTCCAAACGCATTTAGAGCCTTCTGAAAAAAGGAACGGTCCTCGTTTTGAACTGCACTGGGTTCAGTGTGTAGCAGATATGTCAGACTTTATTACTGTAACTCTTCAAAAAATTTGGACTTAAACGATTGTAATCTTGAATGAAAAATGGACCTTTGTTTGAGGTGTTCGTATAATTATGAACCGCTAAAAATTCGCATTAGCCGCAAAAACACTCCTACAGTTGACATCGATTTCCATTCTTATGGATCACATACCTTTTTCGGCTGTGTTCTATCGCGTGGTACCAACAGCTTTTTGAGTTTCTCCCAAAAAGTCCGAAAACTTACAAAATTTTGGGTGTTCGTATAATTATGAACCGCCCTTTACAAGGAGAATGACAATGTGGAGCCCGAGTAATGTGAGCTGATGCATAAACTTGGCTGCTTCAGCGATTTCCAAATGTTCCAGAAACAGAAAAGGAAGACTGTGCCCGAGGGGCACATCGAAAGAACAACTAATGTGAGCTCGTATATATTAGGTTGTCCCGAAAGTTTTGTCCGTTTTTTCAACCTATCATAAAAACGCGTGGAACGAAGATAGGGAAACGCTCTAAGCACTATCCCGAAATTTCGAACCCGTGGTTTTTACTATGTCTAAGTTTGGCAATTTTTCACAATCTTTATTTTTGACTTTCGGAAAAACTTTGGCAACAGTTAGATAGAGCAAACAAAGGGCAATATAATACAATTCTGCGGCATCTATAGCCAGCCTTGAAATTTTTTTAGAATTATTTTTCTGATGCTATCAAATTCCACTTTTGGTGATGCCAAAAGCCAGAGATCATGAAACGGCGCACAGCTAAGGTGTTATTCGATGCAGCTTTTCCTCCTCTTTCCAGTAAGTGTATCTTCTCTCCAATTTGCGGGGTCCTTGACGATAAAATTTTCATAATTCTTGAATTTGACCCCACTCCAGCGTGTACACGTAAAATGCAAAATCTTATATTTCGAAGCGGTAATTGCTCATTTGCTTCGTAGAAATAGTGAATAATCGTAATCGGTTTTGAAAGCTTCAAAATCCGATGATTTGTTAGTGTTCGAGGCATTTTTGTATTTTAGAACTTCGCAAAAGTGAAGACTTTTGAAAAAAACTATCTTTAAAAATATTGAAAAGCCAGCTAGATATGCCAAATAATTGCATTGCATTGCCCTTTGCTTATTCTATCTGAGGGCTATCAAGGGGCTTCTAAAAGTTGAAAATGAAGATTGTGAAAAATTGCCAAACTTAGACATAGTAAAAACCATGGGTTCGAAATTTCGGCGTTTATCTCGGTGAACAAAAGATTAGTCGGCATTAAAGCATGACAGTTAGAAAGAGGAGGAAAAGATGCGTCGGGTAGCGCTTAAAGCGTTTCCCTATCATTGTTCCACGTATTTTCATGATAGGTTGAAAAAACGGACAAAACTTTCGGGACAACCTAATATTATTAGGTTGGCTCATAATTAATGCACGTTTTCTCAATTTCCACTTCTAATGAAGATAATTCTTTTCCGAAGCAGTCTTTCTGCGCGCATTGGGAACTATTGTAAAAAGCAAACTTTTAGGTACACAAAGTATATTTCTGTGTGATTGCACTCACCACGGGAAAGAATTTCGGGCTCAAAAATTACCGAGAATTTTTTCTGGAAAGCTCTAGTTTGAAAGAACATAATTTACTTTCAAAAGGACTAGAATGGAGCAAACTTTGCTCATTGTGTAGCCGATGGTCGATTCCTTATTAGCGTGGAACTTGGCTTTTACCAAAAATTTTCTGCGAAAAAAATACTGCCAGAAAGCAAAAGTACCATTTTCTCCTAAATTTCAAAGAAGGCAAAAAACTGTATTTTTTTAGGTTCCAACAATTTTTTCTCATTTGAAAAACGAGGAGATTCCGCCCTTTTTCTGCCATTAGTAGTCCTTGGTTTTCTCTACTAAAACCAAGTGAAAGTTCTGTAATTGCTTCCCAATTAATCATTTTATAAAGCTCTGAGTGATCCCAGCATTCAGCTAAGTTTAAGTCAAAGCTTCTCGACTCAGGATTTTTGAAAAATTTAGCTTTGGTGAGCATTTTGTAGCACAAATCTCCGCGATTATAAAACATATTTTTTGCAACAAATCTAAGCATTTTTCTTGGATGTAGGGCAAGTCGAACGAAAGGAAAAAAAGTTCAAGTTTGAGTTCCTCACCTTTGAAGGTACGGAACTTCGGCCTGAACAAAGATCTCCGAAAACAGAAGTGTACGTCAGAAGAAGGAACGAGCTTTTCGATAGTTTAGATGGTTTTAGAGAAAAAAGATTTTTATTTGAAAACTAGCGTTTGAAAGAAAAGGTAGGAAAACGTGCATCAATTATGAACCGACCTAATATATTGGCTACTTCAGCGTTATCCAAATGTTTCAGAGGCAGGAAAGAAAAGCTTTGGTCGAGGCTGCCGAAGACAACATCGATAGATGACGAAACATATTTGCTTTGAGAATAATGGGAGTAGAACAGCGCAATAAGGATATCATCATTTTTTGTAGATTGTTTGATTCCTTGTTCATGATTGTGACTATTTTTTATGTATATTCTGGACACAGAAGATAAACGAGTTGTCATGAATATGTGATTGTTCTGTTGTTTTCATGTGCTAAAAGAAGCAGCTAAAATTTCCATTTTTGGAAGTGCTGGAACGATTTAATAAGAGCCAATACAGCCGAGCCGCGGCCCTTTCCCGGCCGAGCCGCGGCCCACTACGGGCGAGCCGCGGCTCATTTACGGCCGAGCCGGCTGTCCATTCACGGCCGGCCCGCGGGAGCTGCGATTGCCCGGCCGGAACTGGGCCGCGGCCCGCCCGCTCCCAGTGTCTGAGGTGGGGCTCGGTTGTTGGAATAGCACAGAACCTTGCTCAAGTGACTCCGGGAGAGTCCAATGACTCCGAGAGAATATCAACGAATTTTACTTTTTACTAGCGGCCCGATGGCTATCAGGTGTGAGAACTGTCATACTGAGTCACCAAAACCTCGGATAACACTTTTCAATGCCGTAAAAAGCCGTAATTTTTGTTCATTAATGTTTTGATAAAAAAGATCTGCTGAAATTGCATGGTGCATATAGGTTTGAATGACAAAAGTACGATTGTTTGTAAAAGATTGCTAGATGAAAGAATTGTCTAGATGTCGCATTCAGTGAAGCTCATTCTCGGAAATGGACTTGCACACCCTACTCATACTTCTCCTCCAGACTCGTCCTGCGCATGGGATAATCGAAATAGTGCTTTTCCTCCTCAAAAAGCATCCTTTCCGTAGCCCTCCTTTCTGTAACTTTTTCTAGCTGATGTATTGTGTATTCTTTCGGCGTAAATTCGCTGGCTGCTTTTTCCGTCAAAGCATTAGAGGTGCCTAACTTCCTTCTCCATCTAGCCTTGTAATATCTTTCTCCTGTCCAATTTCCTAAGCCAAGAGGCCCTAAGTTCCCCTTTAATCCATAATCATGTTATCCATTTTTTCTACTCAAAGAGCTATCCTGTCTTTAAAATCCCCTTTTCTCAAAGCTTACTGCCAAAGACACAGAATCTTCCTCCTCCTTCAAAGTATTTTCGTCCACAATGTTTACACCGTTCCCCTCAACTTTCCGTGCCAAAATCCCAAAGCTTCTTTTTCAAATCTTCTCAATTTATGGTTGCTGCACAATTTCTTAACACTTTGCAATGCGAAAATTCAGTAGCCTTCTCGAAAATCCTCTTTCCTTCCCTTCTGCCTCCCCCTCCCAATCACTGCATTGATCAGGTTCCCACTAAAGTTTCCATTCATGCTTAAAGACAGCATCTCACTGTATTGGAGGTATACCGGATTTTATAGATTTCATTAGGGAGTCCCCTTCTCAGGCCAATGCCCAGGTCCCCTTCTACTAAGTCTCTTCTACTTCAGAAAAATTGAGCTCAAAAAGCTTATCGGCTCGCTGAACGACTTATCGGTTCCCTTATCGCGTCTCAACGAGTCTTTCCAAGCGACGCCTTCCATCTTGACATGTCTGACCCGGCGGCCAAGGCTAAGATAAATCGGGACAACTCGTCCGCGTTGCTTCTACGGAGTCTCCAAACAACGGAGTTTTTCGGATGTTTGAACGGATTTAAGCCCGTTTGGGGGTATACAAGGTCGTAATGGGTTGTAGTTTGCAAAAACCAAGAGACGCAAATTTTGGTGAGACACTGCCTTCAAGTCTGACTCTGATGTTGATGGCCATGCTGACTTAGTTTGAACGGAGTTATTCCAATGCCCCAAGTTTCGAAGTGATCCTGCTCAAACTTGGTCTAGAAGGGGAGGGGAAGGTATTCGACCTGAAGCCATTGACTATCATTTTTGCGCAATAGCTCTTTTTCGAGGTCACAGTGGGTATATGGTAGGGGGCCAGATTAGAATTTCGATAACGCGTCTTAGGGGTGTTATTCGACATGCTGATCACGATTATCGCATTCTTTCTGCATTATAGGGCCCTTTCATATAATTATGGTAGGTTTACGGTAGGCAGACAAAATCTCAAGTTCGGTTGAAACTCGGTCTAGAAGGGTCACTTTACATGCTGATCACAGGCATCACACTCTCCTTGCATTTTGGGACCTTTTCGTGGAGTTACGGGATATATGGTATAAAGTTAAAAATCATATACTTGCCAAAAAATCATCTGTCCTGCTGGTCAAGCGGATTGTGCTCATTTCGCACGATAAAGCCTTTAGCAAAATTTTTGTGATTTGAATTAGCCCAAAGGGTGGAAAAATGTTTCTCCATACGCCACGAATTATCGTGCTTCCACAACAAGGCATTGATGCCGCGAGCAAACTTAAAATAACCAGATTCCTTGAAAATCCTTCAAGCCAAAGTTTTGAGAGATTTGGAACTGCGACTCATCTACTGTACACCCACCGTGCTAAGAAAATGGCGCTAAGAGGGAAATCGTATGATATTCATGTTCAGCGGGCTAAATAAATCCATAGGCAAAGTTTCGAGCATACTTGTATTTTCGGCCCGTACATTATACCCACCGTGATTCCATGAAAAGGCGCCAGAATGCAGAAGTATGATAATCGCGATCAGCAAGTCAGAAAACTCCCTAGACCAGCTTTAGCAATATTGATTTTGACCCCCTACCGTATAAACCGTACAAATGACGTTTGTGTAAAAGAAAAGGAACAATTCAAACGCTCATAACTCAGCAAAAATGAAAACAGGCTGCCAAAAATGGTACCAATGGAAAGAAGAAGACAAGCTCTTAAATGAAAATGCTGTTAAAATTTCGAAAATCTCTCGTAAAAAGGGAAGAAAATGGGTCTGAAGTGAGGCAACATTCACGGATAGTTGTCTCTACTGGAAATGCCCATGTAAGCGAACAAAGCTGGGAAAAAAGACGAAAATCTATGACATCCTTGTAGAAAAGTTTTCTAAGTGGAGATAAGGGGCATTTATGGCGGCCGTAGAGAGAAACGCATACCTGAAAGGAAGCACAGTTCTGAATTTTGAGGTTAAATTGCTTCTCACACTTGTTCGAGGACAAAGCTTGCCGCGAAAGTTCTTTTCCGAAAATAGGTTTAAAAAGGGGTTTCGAGACTAGAAACAAAAAACAAACACAAAAAACGAATGTAACGAATTCTTGGAGTGAATGCCTCTTTTATATCCGCAGAAACTAAAGGACCGTCCAAATGCACATACCAAGATCCCGCAGCGATGTTTTAAAGGAGCGAAGGATGCTCAAAAGTCCTTCTCTGCAAAAAATGCATAGTGTACCCCTTACGATTCTTTTATATGTAATGATGTGTAGAAGATTGGCAGCATCATTTGGTATCTCATTTTACGAAGACCAAAGCTCATCATCGGTTGACAGGCAATCGAGATGAGCTACTACAGAAACAACACGGGTGAGTGACTTTTGGGGAAGGAGGGGGCTCGCTGTTGTTGCCCTAAGTCGGTTCTCCGCAGCGGTGATTGGATGTTCGCGCACGGAGAGGCGGGCGTTACTGGGGGAGGCGGTGCCGACTTGGGCTTATTGCGCCTCTTCAACAATCCGAAGCGATTTTCTCGCTTCCGAAGCGACATTTGCCGCGACTTGGGCATCGGCTCGGTGGGTGTCCTAATATCGTAAACTGTCGAAAACTTCGCACCCCTAACTTAGGGTGGACGGTTCCTTTAAGAGGAGGGAATTAGAAGAAATCTCTTAAGTGTAAATGCTGTTGAAATTTCGAAAATCTCTCGTAAAAAGGGAAGAAAATGGGTCTGAAGTGAGGCAACATTCACGGATAGTTGTCTCTACTGGAAATGCCCATGTAAGCGAACAAAGCTGGGAAAAAAGACGAAAATCTATGACATCCTTGTAGAAAAGTTTTCTAAGTGGAGATAAGGGGCATTTATGGCGGCCGTAGAGAGAAACGCATACCTGAAAGGAAGCACAGTTCTGAATTTTGAGGTTAAATTGCTTCTCACACTTGTTCGAGGACAAAGCTTGCCGCGAAAGTTCTTTTCCGAAAAGGTTTAAAAAGGGGTTTCGAGACTAGAAACAAAAAACAAACACAAAAAACGAATGTAACGAATTCTTGGAGTGAATGCCTCTTTTATATCCGCAGAAACTAAAGGACCGTCCAAATGCACATACCAAGATCCCGCAGCGATGTTTTAAAGGAGCGAAGGATGCTCAAAAGTCCTTCTCTGCAAAAAATGCATAGTGTACCCCTTACGATTCTTTTATATGTAATGATGTATCAACTAGAGCAAATCAACAAGCTGTACTGATAGAAAAGGACAAATTGATTAGACCTTAACTACCATGATTACAAAAATGGGTTAGTAAGACATGTAAAAAGAAAATGCTACTAACAGGGGAAGGATACTAAATTAGATTCGACTTTTGAGATGAAACACGTATATTTGGAATCAGCTTTGAACGTTGATTCCAAATATGCTGTTCCTAGCTGATTATGTCATTCTGAAGCGAGTTATGGTCTCTTTTCTATGCAAAGTTTGCGTGCTTCTCGACCTGCTGATGCTACGGTGTCGACATCTAGGTGGTTTTGCAATTGTATAATGCTTCCTTTCAAGATCGGAAGAATTGATCTGATGCTAGTTTAACATCCTAGCGTTTTTTTCGAGCAGATTCTTATCTACACGCCATCTCACGTTCAGAAGTTTGTTAGTTACTCACAAATGCAAGCTCATAACTCGTTTCGGAATGATGCTAAGCAGTTAGGAATAGCATGACTGGAATCAGCTTTCAAATCTGATTCTTCCAAATGTATGTTTCACATCTCGAAAGGCAAATCTTAGTTGGTATCCTTCCTTGTAAGAAAAAACCCACGTTAATAGTCGTATTGAAATTGAGTTTGTAGTTTAAAAACTCTATGCACTCGAACTGAGTGAAACGCATAAATAAAGGCAAAACGAGCAGTGATTTTGAAGAAGTTAGGATGACCATAGGATTGCACGACACATATTCACATACATTATAGATATCACCAGTGCGTCACCTCTGCTTCGCAGAGGTTCGCACTGGCTCTACTATCCATATGCCTCATTACTTTCCCATAATGATGGCAGTGAAACTCACCGCGCAGTGGCCGACTACCACGATTAGGATGTAAACAACCACTCATTTAGAAAGTCTTTTCACGTGAGATCGGTGATTTCGCGTGGATGAAACTTTTCTCAGGAAGACAAACGCAAATTTGAGTAGGTTCCTGGATTTTTTATAGTTTGGTAGTTGCCATAAGGCCAATAGCCACCGCGAGCAGCACTTCTGCGTAAAAATCTTCTCAAATGCGCCAGTACAACGCTTTCAAATTGACCATTCACGCAACCAATCCATTTTGGCGTCATTTTCGCAAAGTAGTAGATTTTTGCTTATTATTTGGGCTGGATTCCAAGGATTGCACATTTACTTGTTAAACACCTTAACGACTTCGCAAAAAGTGGTGATAGGGACCCAATTTTGTAGGTCAGAAGCGAAGTGGACCCGTTTGACGCGCAATTTCTGTGAGTTCCACTCAACGAATCCGCTCATGCTTTTGCATGGTGGAGTTTTGTGCTGGTAGCATGTGCTGTGCAAAATTTGAGCCCAGGACGTTTGCTGGAACACGCTCCACGAATTTCGTAACAGACACACACACACAAAGTCACGTAAACACCCTTAGCCCGTTATTATAAGTCACTAACTTGCTTACCCGGCTCCGCTCGGCCCTGTCAAAACACTGTAATAAAGGTCCCATCCCTATCCCTGTACAGCCTTTCCCTGTGTCCACTTCTACACTTCATTTCCCGTTCCCTGTGTTGTTTTCGAAGTCAGCATGCCTACTTACCCCCTGTGCCAACTCCCAGCCCTGTAGCCCAAACTTTGCAAAAAATCGATAAAATCGATAAAAGTAATCGAAAATTTTGGAAACTAATATTGTATTCGGAATCGCCATGCTCACATACTCCCCTGTGCCAATTCCCGGCCCCGTAGGTGAACTCTGCAAAAAAATCGATAAAAATCATAAAATCGATATCGATCGATGACGAAAAGTAGCCTATGACACCCGCCGGGGCCCGAAGTGTATGTGTGCCAAGTTTGGTCCAAATCGGTTCAGAAATAAAAATTTCTATTCCGCACATACGTACAGACATACAGACATACAGACAAACATTCAACTTTATATATAAGATGATAAGGCCGGTTCTACCTAAAGTATTTCATTTAAATACTTAATTCAGTTTGAGGTTGAAAAGTTTACTATCTTTACAACCCAAAATTTCACGAGATAGTTTTTGAAGCATTTGCTGTGTACGATCAAAGAAATTATATCCAAGGAAGAAACGAAATGGTTTCCGCCCACCATTTGCTGAAATCGTATGAACTGAAAACCGGTAGTCCTTCCGTGGCTTGGTCTAAACACCTAGTATTTAGAAGGTTTTACCTTGTTTCTCCCCTATAAATTCTGAAAGCAAGCATAAGATCATGAGCAATACGACGGTATGTCCAGGGCCCGGCACGAGTCCGTTTCTAGACTTTTTGAAGACGAAGTCCTCCCTGACTTTCGGAAATTTTACGAAGTCCCCTTTGACCCTTGCCTTACCCCCCCCCGCCCCACCACCCTCCGACGTGAATGGATCACTCTCCCAGGTCGAGTCCGAGAAGCAAACAAAAGTATGGGGTATTTGAAAAATCGTGACGATGACGCGACCGCGCGCGACACGCACGCCACATGGAAATGGCATTTTCATGGTTTTCATCTCTAGTCGAATTGTTTTCTGCTCAAGCATGATAACGTTTAGGTAGCTGGAAGTGACTGAGCTGAACGTTGAAGTGATGCTCTTATGTGAGCGTTTTATGCTTCTGTGGGCGCAAAGCCCGCCGTAAAAACCGTCGTCACGATTTTAGAAGTGAACTATATCTCACGAGAACAACTTTATTAATTCAGATTCATAATCCAATTTCAAAAGAACTCCAAGAAAGATTGCTTCGAAGGAAAAAACACATTATTAAAGACGGGAGGTCAAGGAGATCATCAGAGATCAAGACTTGAATAAACAGCTTTTTTGAAAAAAGGATAACCTAGCAAAAATACACCCTTGCAAAAATTACTTGTACAACTTCCACCTTGGATGTTCTTTTACACAGACATGATCTCGACAAGAAAATAATATGGCTATAGGTGGAAATGGCTGTGTGAATGGATTCAGACGATACAACTCGGATGTTAAGGCACACCAGTAATTCAAGCACATTTGAAGCGAAAAATAAGATTCTTAAACCAGGTGATGTCACCGGGCTGCTGGTGTTTGTTAAAGAGGACGACGCCGCTATGCGCTCAGAAGCAACGTTGTTGTACGGAATACCAGGCAAAGGTGGCGGCGGCGTGGCTTGGTTCACTTCAGTTAGCGACCCTAGTGAAGTCGCTTCAACGGATCCATCTCTGAACAAGAGGCTTGACGAAAAATTGTAGGCTTAATCTTATTATTTTAGAGATTGAGCAAATTCTTATCAATTTCGTGAGATCTATCCCCTGTGCATAAGAACACTGCACGCAGTATACAGGCTCATTGATCAGAAAGATGATAAACCAGCACAGATAAATAGGGTCAAAAAACCAACAAAAAGAAAACTTTTAAGACAATAACGGTGAGCTGAGGAAACAAGTTTGCAAAAAGAGTTTGTTTTCAATTCCACAACTTTATGGTGTCTCAACAGACTTTCAGCCGAAAACTCGACGATAAAATCAATGCTTGATGCAACACAGCAAACTATACGCAACTGTTACAGCACATGTCTCCCGCACCGCAATGCATTCGAATCATTTTTTCAGGATTAAGCAAACGAGCACGATGGCTGAGAGCATGACTGCGTCTAGATGCACGCACCAAAAGAACATTAAATCAATAGAGGACAAACTTGGTCAACTTCGCTGGAATAATGGGGACCGACGCTGCCGCGACCGTCCTACGTGGAGTCGGACTAGCTGGCGTGTCTTAGCTTCCGTGTCGAAATCCACCGCTTCGAGAATTTCCATCATCACCTCCCGAGCCTTCATTTGCAAATCCGTTGTCATGACCTGATAAGACATCATGTAATGACAAATGTTCGAAGTTGAATGATACATATTCGTACAAAAAAGTGCGGTGACAGCTTAATGGGGGATGAACATGAAATCCCGATAGACTCGGTAACACGCAAATTTCTATCAAAATAAACTCTCGATCGATTGCACAGAATTCCAAGTGGAAATCTGAATTTGTATCGTGATTATGCCAAATGTCAACCGTAACGATTATGCCAACCGTAAAGAGCTTGGTTTGGAGGGTTCAGTAAACCAAGAATTCAAAGCTTATGAAGATTGTTAGACCTCATCACCAAGTAGCACTCTAGCTCTCATTTCATATAAGTAAAGAACAAGTAGAACGTTTTTGCGTGCATCTACTTCTATTAGTAAATGAGTCAAAAATAGCATAGCAATAACAACAGACTTTAGATAGCAAACTTAACAAAAAACGTCATCCAGTGGACTCACTTGTACACCAAATATTTGAGCACTCAAAGCTAACAAGTTCAGTTCCTCATACGCGTTGTATCGCCATCATAGTCTGGATCAACAAGCGCATCTACATACATTTCCAAAGGATCTTCAAGTGACGTTCTTCCATAACGCGTTTTGACACCAACGACTCATTGACCATTCTCATACAGATCTGAGATTGGAAAGTTGGTTGCAAAGCAGCATCACATAGATTCTTTGAGTAAATAAAATTCAGGCCTTCACATCAGCCAATCTACGTTCTGTAACTGGCCACAATTCCGACTGCGAAATATCCAAAGACGAGGATTTGAAATCACCTCTAACTTGCTCATGTGGAATTTCATTCGCTCAAGATGTCGTTTCAACTCCTCCATGCGCTTCTGAAAATTCGATTTAGCGGCACGGAACTACAACTTGCTTAGAAGGAGCAACTTCCAAGTACCTCTTTCTCGCCTTTCTTCCCTTCTTTCTTCTTTCCGCGTCGTTATCCCGCATCCACAGAAGATAACGACTCAATTTGTGATTCTGTGCGATCTGCCTCATCGTCAAGCTCACGGATTTGACTCTGAATATATCTTATTGCCATGAAAAACTACATACGGAGTTTGATAGCAACATCAAAAATTGTTTTTTTCACAGTATTCATAATCTAATTTTCGCACAGATGTACAGTGAAAGTTTGAACGAAACAAAGCTAAAAAGAAGAATCTCTTCACAAAAACTCATTTACGAGTGTCTTTATAGAACTGGCCGATGCTTCCTTATATAACATATCGGATACGGACTCAAGCCATGAAAAAACTAAAACTTTCTTTGATGTGAACTTGTCAGGAGATCGTAATAGTTTTTGTTTACTTCCTTTCCATTTTCAATTTATTTACACCCAGGGCACAACCAAAAGGGAAGATCAAACAACACAAACCTTGTACTAGCTGTTTCTATCTTGCTAGTTCCAAAACTCAAGCTGATAAGGTTTTCGAGTACCAACGCGAGTCTGCAGGCGGAAGTTGGTAGACATTTCCCGAAAAAGTTCAATTCTAAAGAAGAGCAAGATTCCAAGAGATGTGCATCGGGGAGCCCAAGTTCGTATGGCATCTACACTGTGTCATTCAAGTCACGGGGAAAACTTTAGTCATCTATGGGTATTCCACTGCAGAAAACAGGCATAGTTAAAACTAAGGTAATGGTATAATATATATATATATATGTATTATATCTGGTCAGTAATGGAAAAAAACCACCATCTGCAGTTTATTTTCTTTTGAGTTTACTTTTTTTGCATTGCATGACTCATTCACTCGAAATTTAAAATTCCAAAATTAGGCTGTAGCAAATAAAAGTTGAAGGCATATAGAATCGAAGAATCCGAAGAATTTGTCAAACGTACCTGTACAAGTACAAGATTCAGATTGCGCAACAAAAGCGAGTTCTTCTCGGATTCAACACGTGATTCACTAAGTTTTAATATGAACTGCACGATGAAAGTTTTGATGCCGTCTTCTTGCGCAAGGGCAGTGATTTCCATTTACAGAGCGAAAATACCAGAAGGCTAAAAAACCAACAAGCAAAGAAATCAATACTCACTTCGTTTGTATGACAGATTCAAGAATTTGCAAAGCAAAGTACTTCGATTCTACGAGGTCTGAATATTCCAGTATGGCGTCCACAAGTGAGTGCAGATGCAACATATCGATAGGGAGAACGACAAGATCAGACCAAGAAAACACTCAGTATTTGTGGCAAAGCGACCAAGCGACCAAATTTCGCTCAGAGCTGGAATATGGCAATAACGCGGAAAATGGCGGTGGAGCGCGATATCTAACAGGGCGATTTTCGGCAATAAAAGTTGATAAAAAACGACGGACAGGGGATGATATGAAAATGTTTCTATGCTCAGGGATAGATTTTTGACCAGGGCATCCGTCCATGCTAACAAGATCAGAAACTTATGTGACTTGACGAAAATATATGCTCCAGACAATCTCAGATTGTCTGCTGGCCGTCTGGAGACGATAATTTTGGAAAAGCTATCACTTCACTTAAATTTTCAAACCTTTTTACATAATTCTTCCGCAAATAATTTTTCAAACATAGGCTCGTAGTAAAGCTCGGTCAGAAGAGATGATCTCCCCTGAGGTCCTTATGTGAGGTTTCGTAAGGTGAAATGACAACCGCCCACTTTCCCAGGCTATAAAAATGCAACGTCACCTGACGTGTAAGCCTTAGGTCGGTTCGGCAGGGAGATGATCTCTCATCTCCGATGAACGATGATTTCCCGGAATAATGTGCTAATGAGGAGATTTAGAGAAAAATTTCGTAAGTTACCCTTGAGTAACATACACTACATGCCAGTTCAACATGTCGAACATACTGACTAAGGAGCCACAGCGCAGACCAAACGATTTTCGACAAGATCTAACAAGTGCGGCCACATCTCCGCCGCTAATACCAAACGCAAAGATGTGAATGTTTGGCGAATTGGATTGACTTGTATACTTGCATGAACGTGGAGTACCCAATCATATCAATGTTGATGGTTGGAATCATCAATCAATAGCTCGAATGAGGCAGAGCTGATTCGTCGAAGCCTCGACTGAAGCTTTCCGCAGTTGAGATCGAATGAAGCAGCTTTACTACGGGCCATACAGTTCAATTTTGGTG
This sequence comes from Cylicocyclus nassatus, assembly GCA_958299035.1. Taxonomy (NCBI): domain Eukaryota; kingdom Metazoa; phylum Nematoda; class Chromadorea; order Rhabditida; family Strongylidae; genus Cylicocyclus; species Cylicocyclus nassatus. The sequence goes on along the minus strand of CATQJL010000001.1, from coordinate 39,375,412 downwards.
TCATATGATTCTGTGTGCGCTGGAAACAAGCGGTTTGTCTATTTTAGCCTTGCTTTCAAATCGCGCGCACTTTCCGCCATACATGATAGAGCATGCCAATCGTGTGATAACCTGTCCGAAAAGCTTGTGTTCGTCTGGATGGACGTTTATCTTTGACATAGAGGAGAAAGTGGAAAAGTGATCACAACTTATAATAACTGGCTAAGGGTGCTTACGTTTTTTGTGTTGTGTCTCTGTCTGAAACAAATTTGCAAATTGCAATTTGAAGACTTGAGACTATGGTCTACCCTGGATCTCAGCCTTAGGGTGGCTTTCTTTTTGGAGTACTCCTTAACGCTTTCAAATGAGGACTTTTAGGAGTTGGAGCTGGATAGTGGAGAGTTAGCGATGATCACTGGTGGTGAAGCACATCTACAGAAGTGCCTCAAAGATCTGGAAGACCTTGGGTTCAGTGACTAAGGGCCGCATGCACTATCCTCCCCGCTGGGGAGGGGATCGCAGCTTAGAAGAAAGCTTTATATTTTGAAACTCCAGATACCTGGATTTCATGTTGTGTACCTATCCGTAAGTATTCCTACTACCCTTCACTATGAACATGTTGAAGAGAAGCGAGAAGCTGTACGAACCGCACTTTCCAACTTTTGTTTGATCCCTTATGATCCCCAGCGCTTTTCTTTGAAGTCATTTTTCTTTCTCCGAAGTTAGCGAAAACCTTCCAGAGTTGTACTGAACATCTAACACAACAGTGCTAACCATGTTGCTGATGAGAACAAATGAGTTTGTGAAAAGTCGAATTTTTCGGTAAATCTCAAATTTCGACCTTGGATCATCAAAAATTTCATGACTTCAAAACATCATTTGTTCTTATCAGCAACATGCTTAGCACTGTCGGGTTAGATAATCTGCACAACTTTGGAGGTTATTCGTTAACTTCGAAGAAAGAAAAATGACTTTAAAGAAAAGCGCTGGGGATTATCAGGGATTATGCAAAAGCTGAAAAATGCGGTTTGTACAGCTTCTCGTTCCTGTTCAACATGTTCATAGTGAAGGATAGTAGGAATACTTACGGATAGGCACACAATGTGAAATACAGGTATCTGAGTTTCGAAATATGAAGCTTTCTTTTAAACTGCGATCCCCTCCCCGCGGCCATGTTAGTGCATGCGGCCCTTAAAGGTAATTTCTTGGTCATTTTCATTGCTCCTGCTTCTTGCATGAATGTTTTGGTGCTTTCATCACCTCACGTTCTTCATCGAGTTTTCCTCGTGTAATGTGTATTGGAGTCTGTTTAGGTTTCAAAGCCAATTAAACCATTCTTGGAAACGATTGTGTCAGATCCTCAATTCACAAGCAGCCAGATCCAGGAGCAAAATTACCGTAAGACCTACTAATTTTCCTAAAAATTGAGTTGATCTCTCGATCGCTTACTGCACCATAATCTTTCTCTCAAATTCTTGTTTAGGAATGCCACCTCAGGAGCGACTCCCTCTATGTTCGTTTGAGGGTTGCTCCGCTACCAGATGAAGTGGTAGCTTTACTCGAAGAGTCGGCAGAGATTCTGAAGTTTATAAAAGGAGACCATGTAGATGACACGACTTTGACAGAATTCAAGTGAGAGTTTCAGTACCGTATCTTTGTGTACCTCTCACTCATACCTTCTCCAGGGCAAGGCTGTTGGCTGTTTGCGAAGAGAATTTGCCCTCTTATAGGATCTTGGTGGTACAGAAAGAGCAAAGAAGACATTGCTGAACTTGTTAAAAGAGTCAGTGGATAAAAAAACCTAAAAAACTTGCAAAAAATTTGAAATTTTCTAAATTTGGTTTTGGTCCAGGCAGAGCCAAAACTAACACTCTCCTCAATGGATTTCCTAACTATCATAAAAAGCCTATAGTACAGCAGTGAGTGACTTGCTAATCATTTTCTATTCTCCTCACGCTTTTCAGAATCCGAGCAAATTTACACCACGTATCTGCTAGTGAACATGTGCAAATTTTTTTTACGGGGCTCCGCCCCGGACCCCGCAAAAACCATATCCTCTTTGCTTTTTTCTCCAAAAACGAAGTCCAGCCTGATTCTAGACGATCTGTGCCAGGCCTTGGATATGACAGACTCTTCATTTTCAGTAATCTCAAGCGTTCTTCAAATATGGGAAGGAAAGGGATAGGCTGAACTCGAAAAGATCGAAAAAACAAAAGTCTAGTAAAGACTTTCTGAACGCTCTCCAAGCTTCGTTTATGCTTTTTAAGGAAGGGGCACCATACCTGGCTTGCATATTCCAGCACGGGGATGACTAGGGCTTTGTGAAGCTTTAACAACATTTTCATACTTGTTGTCTTGATGTTACGAAATATTGTATATAAGATTGAAAATGCCCGCGCGGTAACGGAAGTAATTTGTAAGTCAGCCTTTAACTTGTTATCAATGAGGACTCCCAAATCTTTTATAGATGTTTTAAGGGCCAAAGCTATGCCATTGTGTTCATAAAAAACTTCTCGTTTTGTGCCAATGTGGAGCACGGTACTCTCAGCAATATTGACAGAGATGTCCCACTCAGCGCACCGTCGATTCATGGCATCTGAACGCTGTAAGGCTCCCACAACGCTGCGGTTCTCGTTATTGTAAGTAGCGAAATTTTAATGTCGTCAGCCTACATTAGCACATGAACGTTAGGATGTGTTTTCAAGATTCTAGGTAGTTCGGCTGTGAATGATAAAAAGAAGTGGTGAAAGTGGCTCCTTGAGGAGGCCCGCTAGGACATGGACAGGGCCCGGCACGAGGTGGGCAAATGACAAGCTGGAAATCGTTTTGGGGCCTAAAAGCAAAGGGGATACCGTTTTTGCGGGATCCGGGGCGGAGCCACGAAAGAAGATTCCAAGAGCAAGCAAAAGAAGGTCGAATCATACTTACCTTATACATCTAATTCATCGGGAAATACAGTCTGCCCCAATCCTAACCAGGCTAAAATCGGCATGGCGGGAGTCCGCGCCGCGAAGGTTTCGCGCCACATCTGCCGCTAGCTAGTCTGTTCTCTCCTCAATTTCTTCACTCTCTGCGACAGCGCGCGTATGCAGCGCAGACCCCTAGCGTTGCGAGCGCGCAAATTTAGCCGGCGGTTCGGCCTGATCCCGATTGGGGCAGACTGTAGTTTCCATAAACCTCAACGCACAGCAGAGTTCGCGCGCGCTACGCCGCGTTGCCGCTGATTGCCGCGTGCGCGACGTCGCATGAGCGATGCCGTTGAACAGCATGATTATATGATCAGTTCTCAATGCAGATGTAACGATATAGCACCAAATTAAGTAAGCGAACGGAGAGAGGCTAGTGGAAACACAGTATGAAAAATTGTGAAAAACTTATGTGAATGGAACGAGTAATAAGCATTTTTTCCGAAAGTTTTGCAAAATTGGTAAATGAAAATGTGAATTCAAATGGCTCGTTTACAGCGCACAGATGACGATATGGTATGATGTATCTACGTGCGCACGGGCCTGCAGGGCTTAACTTAAAAGTTTCATTGAAAAATTATGTGACTAAAGGTTGTGGCAAGCTTTTTTCTGGAAATTTCCCGCTACCAAAGAAATGGAAAAATGGCTCGTTTGCAACGCAGAGGTGACGAAATCGCGCGGGACTCGGTGTTTATATGCGTGATAGGACTAAGTAATAAAGTATGAAATATTATGAAAAACTTATGTGAATGAAGAGCGTGCTTAACTAATTTCCAAATTAGATGGGCAATTGCCCACCTAATGCCCATCTGAGGTGGGCAAAACTCGCAATTCACATAATTTCTTCAAAATTTTCACATAAATCTGTTGAGCACCTAATTACTATATGGTGAGATTTTGGTTCCGAAACTCCTCCTCTTGTCTTTGTTAGAGCCCAAAATCGCATCAGCAGCCTAGCTTTCTGAGATGGAAAGCGCGCCCCAGTCAATCGATACGCGCGGGAAAGGCGTATCTCAGTCCTATGACTGCGTTACTTTGATATTTTTCCATTCCTTCGTCATTTTCCTTGCTTATTCTTCTTCCTGTTTTCTATCTTGATACAGGTGAGGAGTAATTAGAGAAATTTGAGCATTTTGGGCGCTTTTTAGCGCTTTTAGGCGAAATGTGGCTAGTGCTCTCGTTGCACAAGCACAAAGCATTTTTGTGCTCAAGATATTCGTAAAAACTGTTGGGATCAAAGGGAAATTCGTTTTGGAAAACCCCGTTTGCCCACCTCGTGCCGGGCCCTGGACATGGAAAGTGACCAGAATGTGCCTTACCAACTCGGACAGACACTCGGACATATAATCTTTCCCAATATCTTGCACGGTACAGAATTCATGCTTATGGGTCTAAAATCGGAGACAAATTTTGGATTACTTATTTTGAGGACAGCAGATAATAGCTTCTTTCCAGATGTAGAGTATTTCCCACAAAGAAAGGAGGTAATAAAATATGAGAGAGAGACTGATATTTCTTTAGCACATCGTTTGAATATTATCTTTGGTAGTCCATCAGAAGTTTCAAAAGTTAACTGCTTGAGTTTTTTGAGCTGGCGTTCAACCGTATAGGGCATAATAGTGGGAGCTGGACACACGTTCCGCAGAGGGGCGTCAAGAGTTGCAACTTTGGTAGTAACAATTGAAAATGTGCTTGCGAAGAATTCAGCTAATGCTTGCGCTTTGCATTCATCAGGCAAATGTGCATTACCCATCACATCTTTGACAGCTCCAAAGCTTTTGGTGGAAGCCTTGCTTCGAATGTAACTAAAGAGATTCTTGGAGTGTTTAGACAAAGCCAAGCGTTTTTCACAGTCAGGAACTTCTTGAGGTGGAATGCAATTGAGCAAACTTTTTTGTAAAAAGGGCTATCGTATTGTTTCGCTTCGAAAAGTCTCTCTTTTTGCTGTAGAAGTGCGTGGGAGAGGCATTCCAAATTACCCACTTTCTGAACATCAAATGGAGTATATCTTTCTAAGATAGCACATAGTACATGATGCAACAAAATATTTGTATACTTCTGAAAGTGAAGCATAAGAGTCAAAACATTCATCCGAATTGATAATACTAAGCTCGTTCTTTCATTGCTCGGAAGTCTATCCTGGTAAAAATGCGGCATGGCAGGAACTCACATTTTGGGCTGTTGAATACGTAGTGAAATTCTGTGACATTACGATCCCGATCTCGTCCGATCTCGCGGGATCGGGCACTCGCGACGGGAGATGCAACTCATCGCGTTTTTTCCGAAATCGGTGAATCTATGAGTTCTAAGAGTTCCGGAGAGGGTATATTTGTTGAATTTTTTGTATTTGTGCTCCGTCTAAGGGAAGAAACGAAAAGGAAACTTGTTTTCTTTATTTTGTTCAATTTGAATTCCTTTCTTAGTAGCTAGGTTTTGCAAGTAACCATGACGTGATGTTTGTGATTTGTATGCAGCTCAACTCAGCATACTCCATTATCCCACAATGTTATCCTTACTTTGACATTTTGAGCGCAACTTACTTCCATTCCATCATCAACAATTTAGACGTTGCGGATGCGCGTCGGCCGTGATTACTCACGGCACACCAAAAATAATATATTCCACGCCTAATCTTGTTATCTCGGATTTTGCGCACATTCGCCACTGCTGCCCTTTTATGCGCCATAGGTGAGTTCTTTAACTTTTTCGGTTTTGTTTTCCTTTCTTTATGCTTGATAAAACCAGACAGAATTGTCTGGTTTTTGCTCTTTTTTGACCATTCCGCAGGATGTGCCCGTTTTTCATCAAGATGAGAGTTTATGATTTTGTTTGATTATTGATTTTTTTTGATTGATAGCTCTTTGCTTTTGATTGATGTCACATTCTCATAGAAATGTGTCTCACACACATTGTAGAGGAGGGTCATCTTCTCCAGCATTTTGATGATATATCTGTTTGTATCCGTTTGTATGTATCTGTATTTTTTGTTTGCTACTCAAATAGTAAGGAAACGCAAAGAATAAAAGAAACATGGCACGGATAAGTTAGAAGAAAAAGAAGTAGTCTTGTGGCCGAAAACCGATAAAGATACGCGCGGACCCAAATTCGGAGAAGAAATGCACAAAAAATGGGTGAAGGGTGTCACTCTCAGAATGCGCCAGGGTGCATATTACATATGCGTCAGTACGCGTGCTACTGATGCCCAACTATGCAGTCTGTGCTCTTGCCCGAGTAAGTAGTTGCCCGAGTAGTGCCCGAGCATCTCAGAATGGTGCATCGCGGGTGCGGGCGCCCGTGCTCGGTCGAGTAACGACCCAGACGGGAACCCCTTCCCGAGAGAGTGATTGATACATACCGGGCCCAGAAACGATTTCTGCGTCAGAAATTTTCGCGGATAACCAAGTCTCCGTTATGAATGCAAAATCAGGAAAAACAGTGTTCAAGAAACAATGCAACTCCGGAAGTTTGTTCATTAAAGACCTTGAATCAAAAAGAACACATTTAAGAAAGTATCCGTGCCAAACAGTCAATTTTCCTGCCGAGAGAGAGCAGGCGTTTGTTTTTTTTAAATGTGGTACTTGGGATGCAGGCGGGGTTTTTTTGGGCTGTTGACCGGTACTAACTCGCCCTTATAAACTACCAGCCTATTGCTGTAGTTCCTTTCCCGGTTAATTTCTCTAGCTCGCTCTCTCAAACTCTCCTGCTCCCTTTCCAGGGCTGTCATGCTCATTCTTACATAGACTTTCTTATAGTTGAGGGAGTCTCTGAGCATTCTAGCCCGGGAAAGGACTATTCTCTAATGATTCCTGGTGGGCAATTCAACCTTGACTAAGCGCGGCTTGCCCGAAATCGCCCTGCCCATCCGATAGACTTTGATGGGTTGCATTCCACATCGAGAAAGTCGAGAACCCTCCGTACCTTCCTCTCGGTGTCATCTTGCCTCGCCAAAACAAGTACTCTCCCATTATCGCCCAACGGTTCGAGCTCCAGGAGCCCTGAGATGACTATGCTTCGCATCCTCGCTTTCCCTCTCCAAAGCCCCCTCACTCAACTCGCTCAGGTGTAGTAAGATCTCTTTAGTAATCTCGCGAACTCCAGGAGTGTTGAGCGACAAAACTTTTCAAAAAACTGAAATACTGGAGAAGCTGCGAAATCACCGGTATTGACCTTTGAAGCGAGCGAGTCAATCATTGGCAGTGAATGCGAGTTACGAGGCGATGGTGCTACAGTTTTTGACTGCGTTGTTCTTTGATTTTTGCGCTGTATCCTAGTTGCTGGCATGGCAAAAGATAAAATGTCGTATATGGGAAGCTATGAGCGAGAAAATCAGATATTTCGATTATTTGACACCAACAGAAAAGTAACGACACAAGCGTATTCAAAATTACTTCAGTTATTCAGTAAAGAGATCAATCACCTGACTTTGTCTGAGCACTATAAGGAAAATACACAAGAGATAAACGAATTACCACGAGTGGGTAATACAAAACGGAGAAATTTGAGATGCAATATAGCTCTGGACAGAGGAAGAACAAATTTCGACCACTCACGGTCAGTGCACGAGCCGGAATACTTTGTTTTCATAATGCTAAACAAACTTCTTCCTCTGTGATGCTGGGTACTGGTCCAAGTACAGGATCGGCTTCTAGAGTAGTACTCGTGGCACGTGGATGCCATTCCTCCGAAATGTGCTCTCCAATTCTAATCTTGTAATTTTTCTTTAATTTTTTGTAGCTTTTCAACAAGGGAAGGATACTTGGTAGAAGTGGTGTTTCATTATGAAATGTATACTGTCTTGTAGAACTTAGGACGCTGATTCCGAATCTGCTTTCCATATCTGCAAAGCGCTTCTGGGAGGGAAGTTAGGGAAATTTCTTGGAGCAACTCGAATGGAGCTATGATCACTATTTTATGCAAAACTACCTTCAATCTGATAAGCTCTTGTCACTCATTACTCTTTTCAAGCACCAAAAAGATCTTAACACCTGCTTTTACCTTAGCCAAACCATTGAATTTTTACCAATAAAATTCCCAGAACTCTTCTTCCAAAAACGCTTTGCAAATAAGGGAAACAGAGATTTGGAATCAGCGTTCCATGCTCTATAAGAGGGTACATATTTCATATGGGAACACCACTTTGACCAAGTATCTTTCCCTTGTAAACACTTTGTGCATGTGCGTCCTTGATACTGTAAAAATGCTCTATAACTGAGACAGTTGTGCTTTTTCTTGCAATTAGATAGAATACAATACAATTTTATATGTGTTCCATGCTCCGTCATCATTCTTCTTTCCTTGTCAGTTGGAATAAACAAATCTAGTAAAAGGGTCTATGCTGCGGTATGCAGTCTTCGCCAGTCACTTTGATATTTTTCAGGTATTTGCGATCGTCCTGCCGGAAGCTCCAAGGTCTATCTGCGGTTTTTTACCGTTGGTGTACTTAATCAGATGACTCCTCTTTATGGAATAGTTATCTAATAACGCCAAGCCATGAGCAGTAGCAAAATCGAGAATGCGTTCTCCTCCTTTATAGGGTGGCCCGTATCCGTAATCTCTACGATGATACGCTTTCAGCTATGTTCAGGTCTCTAAGGAGGAAAGAAGTTCGTCGAAACCTAAGGCCGCGATTGGAAATTGCGCTTTTCCCCCATACAAACTCTTACATTGAACCTGATCGTCGGTTTGGCCGACTATAATAAACGGCCATACAACGCAATAGTTGGAAAAGTGCGTTCTATGACCACAATTGCGTTTTATGCGTCCTATTTCCAAGTGACGATAACACTTTTATGTAAAAAGGTCATGGAACACAATGATCGAAAACGTGCGTTCTGTGATGTTTTTTGAGCGTTTCTGTTCCCAAGTGGAGTCCATATCATACGAACGGCAATTTTGAAGGCGAATGTCAAATCTATTCAATTCGAAAAATGTCTGACCATTTCTCGCAGTTTTAGTTTTCTTCATTTAGCAATTGCTGATTCCACTTGATTTGAAAGTTTAAAAAAACAGTTTTTCTAGCGTTACACAGAGAAGTGTGACGCATCTCGGCTGTATAAGCCATCAAAAAAACATTCAAATCTTCGAAGTATAAACAAAGTATCTCCATTGTTGCAGTTTACTTGTTTTAAGTATATGTCGAAAAGCGCGCGTTTCGGTAGTTGTCATCCTTGGGAAGGATTCGTAACGCAAAGCAAGATTTGCAGACTTTAGTATAGTCTATAGATCAGAAGGGTAGCCAAGATCACGTAGTTGAAGGACAAGATAAATTTAAGCTCCTCTGCCGATTTTCTCAATTAGTGGCAGCCGATTGATACGCGCCTTTCGACTGTCTCTCACTGGTTTTCACTTGTAAATGATCAAAATATTTTTCAGAATGTCTGAAAAGCGAATCAACACCAGCCCTGTAGAAAGTGTTTTCAGGGTCGCAGTCGCGTTCATGCTATCCGCAAAAAAATTCAGGGTATGTCAACCAAATTTCCGCCTTCATTCAAAAAAATTTTTCGCATCTTCATGGTTATTCGAAAATGTCAGGCTTTAATCGCTTACAAGGCGTTTATCGAGACGTTGCAACCACAGGATGACTCAATCCTAAAAACTAGTTTTCTGGAAACGAAGCACTTTTAGTACCGATAATGATTAGCCAAGAATATTAAAGTGCTTGAATTCCAAGGCACTCTATCCATGCCTGCATCAATCTTCGCTCAGAAACTATGATGAAAATCTTTAAAAGTTGGCAAATTTAGGTATTGTTAAAGTACATGTCAAATCTCCAGCACATTTTCGTAGAGCATTGCAAGGACGATCCAGCACGAGGGTCAAACGGACATCTGTGAAACGACTTCGCCTTTGCCACTATCGATTTGAACTCCCACTTAATCCCGCCACTGCGTAGGTTGTTCAATTCGACTGAAGCGCGCTATCTTCTTCAAAAGGACCGGCGCCGATGGGGTAGGGTCAGGAGTCACGATTTGCGCGAACTTTCCGCGAAGCGATGTCCAACGCGACGTCAAGCAGTACAAGAGTTATCTCCCGTAAGCACTCTTGCTACAAAATTACTTGCTTCAATTCATGCCATGTCAGTCATGTATCTGCCGCCGATCTCCCCTCCCCCACCAAAGAGTTTTTGAGGGGGACAAAATCTGAACGCGGCATGGACGGCAAAGCGGCCACCGTGTGACTTCTAACCGGAGCCGCGCCGTTGCCATTCTGAGTCCTAACAAGGAGAGAGGAGATGTTTTGGAGCCAAAACTACATGTACTTGACCTTGAGTGTAAAACAGATTCATACAAAATATGTGGAAAGCTTATGTAAAATGGAAGTTCCTCCTAATTTGGAAAAAATTGAACAGGCTCTTTTTCATACTTTGCTCCTTTGTCCATCTGTGCGTACAACACCAAATTTCGTGCCATTTCGTAAGATGTGCGTTGCAAACGAGCCAGTTCATAATTTGTGGTGTGGAAAACTTTAAGAAAAAAAGCTTGCCAAAACCTTCAGTGACGTGATTTTTCCATAGTACATTGCACTATGCTTCTCCTAATACATGTCCCTTATAGTCCAAATTTATGGTCATTCGTTGTGTGTGCGCTGTAAACGAGACATAAATTACAACTCATTAAAAAAATCATATTTTTACAGATGACGCGCGAGCAAGACCGTGTTTTTCCATGTCAGTCTGTAGCAACTTGCCGAGATAGTGTTTTTACATGTAAACGTATATTTACGATATCCCTTTTGCTTTCCATCCAAAACGGTTTGACATTCACCCACTTGCAGGTCCCTGATTCCAAGATTTTAAATGGAGACCTTAACTATTAATAAGAAAGAAAAAGTGCATTAACTGCATCCTAGATCATCCAAACCTTCATTTTGAAGCATATGGAGCTTGGTCAAAAAACTCAACCATACTTTCGCAGCGACCTAATACAGTACGAGGCGATTGTTTTCTGAGTCAGATATCGCATTGCCATATCATATCTCGCCTTGGAGTGGACGAAGATGCAGATGCAAACAAGATGCAAACATATGCTATAACTTCAGTTACGAGATCTATAGACGTGATAGAGAAAGTAATCTTTACGATGGAGGCTTTGCTCTTGTACACAAAAACATCGAGCATCACCTAGTTTCCGCTTAAAACTTTTCCCCCTACTGCCAGAGTCTTTGCCTTTGTCTTACAATTACTAAAGCATGTACAAGTTTGATCTTAAATATAGAAGTCCCTCATGCCAAAATGCATCATTCGAAAAAGAATTACTGCTCTTTACTGAAATCCTTGACAAAAATCAAGATTGCATAATTTTAGGAGATTTTAATTTATCAGACACTGACTGGTCTAATACCAAGCTAACATTTCAAAGACATAGCTATTCTTCCATCAGACTACGTAAACTATTGGAGACCCATAACTTGCGCCAGCTTGTGAATGTTCCCACTCATGGTGTGCACATACTCGATCTCATCTTCACATAACACGATAATATGGTCAAGAAATTGCAAAATCATCCTCCAATTTCTACATCAGTCCATTTTTCCATCTCACTTAAGCTAATCAAGCATCGCATGACGAATGCATTACCAAAATACCTACTTGAGTTTCTTCATACAGACTACACTGAAATAAATGCTGATTTGCAAAGGGTAAACTGGCGTACTGTTATACTAATCAGCCTCAGCTGATCACTGTTATCAATCGTTTGTCGATTGTTGCCATAACTGGTAAATAAAACGTAACCAAAATCAAGATTGATTAAAAACACATTTGCATGTCCTAGAAAAATCCAAAATTTGGAAGCCAAAGTCTCCAGATTACATCAAGCCAGACATAAAACTGGAATTAAAAAATACAAGAAATTTTCGAGGAAGCTTAAACGTGAGTTGGCGTTATGCAGACTCTCGGAAGATACTATTGCACGTAGCCGCAATGTCAAGACTTTGTTTTTTGCAATCAAAACCTAAAGGTGACAAACAGTATCGAGTCTATCTATGATTCATTAGGTAACATATGTATTTGATAAAGACAAAGCTGAAGCATTTGCTGAATTTTTCACGTCTACAAAAAACCCATAAATACTGAAACCCAATATCCACAATTTACAAATGCAAAAATTGACTTTTGACATCCCTGGTGATACTGTTTATCAAGCCTTGAAAGGATCACCCCTTAGAAGGTTTACGTCACGAGATGGACTTCCTTACGTGTTTCTGAGAAAGGCATTTCTTGGTATCTCTCCTGTTCTTACCCTTCTGTTTCAAAGGTTTCTTACTCCATGGAGAAACCCCTAAAATTTGGCGCACTGCAATTGTAAAACCAATCTTCAGAAAAGGAAATAAATCGCAAATTAAGAATTATAGACCCATATGCTTGACATTTTCAGTGAGCAAAGTATTTTGAAGAAGAATTCGCAAAGAGAATCACAAACATCTTGAGAATAATCAACTCATTAGCGCAGCACAACATGGATTTTTACCTAAAAGATCTACATTGACGGCTCTCATTGACTTAGAGCCACTTTTTATCTAACTAAAAGCGTATGGATTCGAGGGTTGTCTCTTGAAATTCCTTGAGTCTTTTCTACTTAATCGCACCCAGCATGTTGTAATCAATGAAACTTAGTCTTCTACGTACCAATCAGCGAGTTCCTTAGGGAACCTGCTTAGGGCCTCTCATGTTTTTGCTGTACGTAAATGATCTACCATTGTGCCTTCCTGATGATATCATCTGCTCTATTTATGTAGATGATACTAAACTCTTCTGCTGTAGTGCCGCTCAGGTGATGCAGGAAGCTCCTAATGCGGTGCAGGAACGTCTGAGAAGTGGGAGCTGGATATTTCAATAGAGAAAACATTATGTTTATTGGAACTAAATGTCCACGGCCCTGCAGTTATTTCAAAGAATTCGGGTGACAAATCCTACAAAAGATCACGTTACCTAATCAGACAAATTAAATTTGACCAATACGTAAATGAAATTACGAGAACTGCTGATGCCGTTGTAAATACATATTACGTGCTTTTAGAACAGTAAAAATCGAGAATCTCGTCAAGCTTTTTGTCACGTATTCGTCCAATTCGTCCATTGATAGAATACCAAGAGAAGTGCGATTGACATTTTGGAAAGAGTTCAAAAATCATTTACTGCATGAATATTCGCAAGAGCTGGGCTTTTCCATATATCATACAAGAAAAGGCTTTCCATGCTTGCCAACACTTCATTGAAACTTAGAAGAACGAATTACGATCAAAATCTTGTCTACAAGTTTATGACTAAGAAAATCAATCTTAAAATGCAAGATTTTCTTGTGCTATCTAATTCCAACACTATTGCCAGAGGACATGACTTCAAGTTTATCACAGGAAGGGTCCAAACCCAACAATTTCATGACTCTTTTTCAACACGCATAATCAAAACATGGAGTGAGCTACCGATGGAGGCGATCAAAGCTTCATCGACATTTGTATTCAACAGAGAAGTTAAGAAGACATTACTTCAAGGATGTTTCTGAAAACATCTTTTACAGCATGCAACAAACAATTCGAGCAGTGCCATTACAGCGTATTACTCGGTGCAGAAATTTTCGAACCAAAAAAACCACGTGTTTTTATCTCACCAATGAATTCTCAAGCATTTACCCAAAACATGCTTAGCCTTTGTACATTCTTTTTATTTCATAGCTGATGCATTTTTTCTACTTTTCTTTTACCTTTCTTCCAGTGCAAATAACATTCTTAATTTGGCAACCCATTTCTTATACTGTCTTGGTCCTGCTACCCCTTTGAAAAAAATATTTGCTGGGTTCAAGTTAGCTAGCTCCGCCCGCAAGCTCGCTGGCACTCAAATAATGGGGTAAATCTAAGTTTCAAAGGCAGCAAGATCTAAAGGTAGACTGCGCAATCTAAAGTGCATTTTTATTGAGATTTTCTCTGGAATCGACTTTTGATGTAGATAAGAATCGACTGTTGATGTAAATAAATAAATAATCCTTTCAGAATTGGAAAGTATTCATCTAAGTAGCCTTCTATGGGAAGCAAGAATTCAAAAAGATCAGTTAAAAATGGGTAGCTATTATGGCACTTCTACACGGTGCGGCGAAGGTCTTGTACCAGAATTTGCACTGCTGTAAATTCTTAAACCAATTATGTTTTGGTACTTTTCCGTTATTTGGACCCATTTTTTAGGATGTTCTCATGAAATACGTGCTTAAAGGCAGTGTCCAGGCAAAAAGTCAATTTTGAGGTATTGTGCTTACCTGGGCCTATTCACTACGCTGAATCCGAAAATCAACACTGGAGAGCGCGAAAACGACGAAAAAAGGCTCTAACGGAGGAGGGGAATTGCAGGTGGGCGAGGCTGTTCACATAATGGCGCCACTCTCCCAGCTTCAGGAGCGATTTTCTCGTGTCTGCTAGTAGCCTAACATCGCCACCAGCCAACTGCGAAACGCTTGACATAAAATCGGAACCGAGAATATCGCTCCTGAAGCTGGGGGTAGTGACGTCACGATTACAGCCCCGCCCATCTGCGATTTCCCGTCTGTGCTAGAGCCCTTCTTCGCCATTTTCGCGCACTCCAATGTTGATTTTCTGATTCAGTATAGCGAATAGGCCCAGATAAGTAAAAAATCTCAAAATCACTTTTTGCTCGGACACTGCCTTCAAGCTTGGAATTTTGTCTAGAGTGTCTGGACAAGGGGGTGGGGGAATGAAAGCCGCCAGGTTCGGTCGCCTGCGCGGACTGCTGGTCCTGGAACGACATGCAACAACGTTGCGAAAGGACCAGTTAGCGGCGAAAGGCGGCTCAAACTGGCGGCTTTCGTTCCCCTACCCGGACAAGGACTGTCTCCCTACCACGTGTCATTATGAAAATTAGCACTTTAGGCCCAGTTAGACATGATTTTTCGAAATCATTTCTGGTGAGGCACGAGAGCATCTGAAATGACGCAAAAGCTTTCCAGCGGTTGTTTACACAAGCAAAGCGTTTCAAAAGTTTGCTAAACCGCTTTCAGCGATGTTCAAAAGAATCTTTTCCTTTGAATTGTTTCCGCCATGCGAATTTAGCCAGGAAATAGTATAAATGATGGCTTGAAATACCTGACTGCCGCTTGTTTCATCGCTTAGATGATGGGACAATAGCCTATTTTTTTGTTTTGGAAAAACCTAGTGTTGTAGCACACAGGATGATATTTTTATGACGTTAAAGCTCCTTTATGAAACTGTTGAATAAGTTAGGGTCTTTAATGAATAAAAAACTAGAAAACAGAATTTACGTATATTAACCCATTGACGACGCCTAATTTTGCGCGGCGGCGGTGTGGGCGACGCGATTTTGCACAACACTTTCAGTGTGAAAAGCTTTTGTGCTTATTTACTAAACGCAACGTTGATTTGTAAACAACTACTAACATCTTCTTAAAAGACAGAGTCTACAGGTCCCAAGAATACAAAAAACTGGAAAAAATACTGATATGTGGAAAAAATACTAGACCTGCAAATAATACGACTTTGCAGGAGGTGTGGGCCACAGGGGGTCCACATCGTCCCTGGCAGCAAAAAGCGCGTAGGCCACCGGTGGTCCACATCGTCGTCAATGGGTTAACGAACTTATAACTTATCCTAACTAATGAGTAGGCTAAACAAACTTTTGGCAAAACCTGTCAAACTTGTTGATGACGTGTCAGTTTTTTTGACACGTGGCAGGTCCTGTGACGTTTTTACCAGATTTGGTATATGAAAAGAAGCAATAACCTTGTTGTAAAAATGGATCGGGATATTGGAAACTAATCATGTCTTTGATTCGAATTTTGTGCCACATGATGCTGCGATCATTCTCTGCAAAATACATGTTACCTAGCTGATAATGACCTTTATATTAGGTTGTTCCTAAAGTTCTGTCGCAAATTTGAAAAATTCGTAACCCCTTTGTGAACGTGCTTACTTACAAGAAACATCTCCAGATAGGAAAGTACTAGGTTGGCTGAAAAATAAGTTCGGTCGCTTTTTCAGCTCTTACAAATGTTGTAGACAAATTTTTGTCCAACGTTTGGTATCTCTGAAAAGAGCATCCCACTGGGTATTGGAGCATATATTCTGTTTGAGTGGAACTTATCTTCCCAGGAAAAAAACCACAGAAGTGAAAAATCGCAATTTTCTCATAATGCGCAAATATGAGAAAATTTGGGTTTTTTAGTGAAACATTTTCAAAAAGGCAGATCTCAGTTTTTTTTGTCGTTCACTAAATAAGGATAACTCCCCTGTATTCAAACACCAAACGACTGTTCTTTACATCCATTACAGCATGAAAACGAAACCCGAAGTCAAACGATAGAAAATCCTGATTATTTGATATGTGATAGACGAAGCTTCGTTCTACTTTTCCACAAAGCATGGATTGTAAACAACAAGAAAATTTTTATGACAATTTGTATGCCAAAACGAGCTTCCTTTTTAGCCAACCTAATATTAGGTCGTTCCGAAAGTAATGTCGCTTATTTCAAACGTACGCCACACCTAGTGGAACGACGATGTGTAAAAAGTTCTGGTAGCACTTTATGCAGCATTTCATTCTCTTTCTAATGATTATATAAATGTTGCACAAAATCCAATAACCTCTCGAAAAATTATGGAAATCTGCGATCCATACTTTTTGAGAAGATTGAGTTTCACGATTTAAATTTTTGTAACAAACCTCGAAAGGAGTCCAAGTAATGGATGGGTAGAGCAAACCCTAGAGGAAACAGTACAACTTTTTTCTACTCTCCAGAGCTCGTCATAATTTTTATATAAACTTTTTGATGGAGCAACTGAATTTTAGCATGCTCGTCTCAGACACAAATGCATCAAACACCAATAAATCTTTGGATTTTATAACTTACAATGATAGATTATGGTTTGACACTAATTTTACAAAAGAAATGAGCACTCACCGCTTCAGATTAGCAATTTTCGAAAATCCGGGTACAGCCTAGTGCGCCCTGGAAAACCTGAATTATGATGATTTTATCCCGGAAAACTTGATGAAACTGATGCAAAAAACAACTTTTAGAAAGACTAGAAAAAGCTGCGTCGAATGACACCCGAGTTGCTTGCCGGTTATTGTTCTGTGAGGTTTGAGTTGACCAAATATGCGATTTGATGGCATTGAAAAAATGATTCCAGAAACTCTTAGAAGCAAGCTAAGGAAAGGAAAAAATTTCTGCGTCCTATAGGGTTTGCTCTATCTATCAGTCATTTGTACTTCTTCGGAGAAGAGGTACAGAAAATTTAAGAAAATATCCGAACTTTTTTACGGCAAAAACATGGGTCGCAGATTTTGGTAATTTTTCAGAAGCTCATTGATTATTATGCAATGAAATTAGAACCATAAAAAAGAGGATGAAATGCTGCATCGATACTCCTAAGATCTCCTGAAAATCCTGATTCCATGAAAGGTGGCATTCATTTGAAAAAAGCGACATTATTTTCGGAACGACCTAATATATCTGTTTTAATGGCACCTCTTTGGCTCTTTGACAACAGGTGACTCCAGAGATAAAAATCAGAAAAGTCTCTCAAAGGTCAAAGTCAGTCGAAGTCACAAGTTAAGTCAAATCAGCCACTCAAAGTCCCGATTTTCGAAAATAAATCGTCAAAAATCTCAAACGCTGCAGAAAAATTCGAGAGCATGTTTTCTATAAGTTTTGTGAGTTGATTGAGCTTTTCTATGAAAAAATATGATTTTCGTGAGAAATGCAGAAAAATGCAAAAACATCATTTTTGCCATTTTTTTCCGTTTAGGAAAATCATAGCTTTTCGTAGAAAATCTCAGTCAGCACAATCTTGGCACCATTAAAAAAAGCAGCTCACAAAACCTTTCACAAACATGGTCACATTTTTTGCAGCGTTTCAGACTGACGATTTATTTGTGAAAATCGGGAGTTTTAGTTTCTTTTTCTGATTTTTATCTCTGGAGTCACCTGTCATCAAGGAGTCACGAAGGTGCTATTAGAAACTAGATGACTTTTCCTATCTGAAGATCTCTTCTGTAAGCAAGTAGGTTTACATGGGTAGCAATTACAAATCTGTCAAAATCAAAGCGACAGAACTTTCGAAACAACCTAATATCTTTTGCAACTATTGAAACTATCAGACAGTTTTACAAAGAAAAATTCAAAATGTGTCCACAGTTTATGCATATCTAGAGATGGTGTTGATATTTCATAACCCTTTGATGCAATCATGTAAAGGAGGCTTCGCTGTCACATCCTAATATTGCGTTTGCTAGCGGCTATCCCGCAGAAACGGAAAATGCAAGTTTGCGAATATTACCAGCGTGCCAGTGGCCATCTGCCTTTGGAACGAATTTGGTAGATATGGAAGAGCAACAGGCACTGAGGCCTAGGCTTTCTTTACGTACGTCTTACAAATAAGAATCTACTAAAAATTGGTCAAGGGAACTCAACTTTTTAAGCAATGATTTTCAGCTATCCTCGCGCAGTTGTAGCCAAATTTCCAGTATGCGACGTATGCTTACCTATACTTGAAATTCCAATGATTTTATCCCTGTAACAATGCAAACTCGCTCACGGCCGGGCACGAGGTGGGCAAATCACAAGCTAGAAATAGTTTTGGGGGTCAAAAAGCAGAGGAGATATCGTTTTTGCGTGGTCCAAAGCGTAGCCCCGGAAAAATTGGTAATTAGTGTTTGCTCTCTGCTTATTGCAACATGTTACGTGTCTCAACAGGCGCACGCCGCGTCGCGCTATCTCGCTTGACCGATGCTGTTTGGAACGCATCATGAACAGTTCCCAATGCGTGCCTAACGATTTGCATCAAATTGCGTAAGCGAACGAACATAGGCTAGTGGAAGAGATAACAAAAATTATGAAAAACCCAATGTGAATGAAAGTGTACTGAGCATTTTTACAAAATTCCCATAACTGGTGAGCAAAGATGTGAATTCAAATGGCTCGCTTGCAAAGCGCAGTGACGATGTACAGATCTTGGTACGTATGCAGACACGAACCTGTGGGAGTTAATTAAGAATTAATTAAGAAGTTTCATGAAAATGTTACTGAAGGTTGTGGCGAGTTTTTTCGAAAATCTCCCGTTACCAAAAAATGGTAAACTGACTCGTTTGCAACGCAGAGATGACGAAATCGCGCGAAATTTGGTGTGTATACGTGCAGTAGGACTAAGGAACAAAGTATGAATAATTATGAAAAACTTATGTGGATGAAAAGCATGTTCAACTTTTTCCAAGGTGGACAATTGCCCATTCAATGTCTACCTGAGGTAGGCAAAACAAAACTTCCAGATAAGTTTTGCAAAATTTTTACATGAACCTGCTCTACATCTAATATTTACTGTATTTTAAGTATATTTTGGTACTATATTTGAACTCCTCTTCCCGCCTTAAGCCAAAAATAGCATCAGCAGCCCGTTTTCTGCAGAGGAAAGCGCGCTCCAATTGATATGTGCGGCGCCACTTCTTCCCATAACCGGCGTTCCTTAATATTTAGGTAAGCCTGAACTAGAGCTGGTCATTGTTATGTTTACTTCCAATGTTTGTACTCATATAAGTTCTGCAAGTGTCTAGCATTGAGCGACGAGAAATTGGCGGCCTGCGAAGGTATTATTTCCAAGGAGGTTTATTACTTCTAATGTTTATACTCATATAAGTTCCGCAAGTGTTTAGCATTGAGCGACGAGAAGTCGGCGGTCTGCGAAGGTATTTCCAAGGAGGTTTACGAAGTTGGTGGAATACATTGAAGTTACGGTAAACTCTTTTACTTGCTAATGATGTATGCTTTGCCTTTGAATTTGATGATAAAGCTATCTGTCTCCATTACAGTTCGGCATATCTTTGTTGGAAAGGATTTGGCCAAGAAGATGATTCCTGAGAACCTATAGAGAACCCATCGCCTGCTGTGAAAGCTATCAACGAGTTTGAGGAATAGAGGAAATTAGAGAAGAAAGCCCAAAACTCCTAAATCGATAGCGAAAGTGTTTGAGGAATCAAGAAATATAGGTGACTGCACAGAATCGCCCGGAATGAACATTCGCGGGCGTGTCTCTTGCGCGCTAACATTGGCATTCGCGCGCATGAGTCATCATAGCGCCCGTACTCGATAACCGCGTTGCAGGCACGCTAGCGTGCGTTCAGCCTACAACAACCCGGCGATTTCGTGCAGGCGACTTTTTTCAAAAGCAATCTAGCATCTCTAGGAAACAAAAAGGAAGTTCATCTTTGTCAAGATTGATGCACTTACATATTTTACCGAGTTACGAAACGTATCAATCAGAATTTTCTTTTCTTTTTCTGTTTATATCGACTTGGCACTTGTTGCAATCTCTTTTTGCCGTAAGCCTGTTGTGAAAACGTCTGATTTGCTTCTTTCGAGACGCTGGGGCTATGACTTCTTTCATCCAATCCAACGGTTCAAATATTATTTTCCGTTAAGTAAGAGGAAATCAACCTTTGACGACCGAGTCTGAACTTCAGTCGATGTCAGAGGATGACGATGGTGAGTATATGAAGAGGAAATCTACAAAGAAATGAGCGGATTTTGCTAATATCCAGCACTCATGTGCTAGTTTGTTGTTTTCAGGCCTGCACAATCGTCTCAGTTTATGTAGGAACTGTTACCAAAACAGCGCTGTAATCTTATTCTTCTACTACTACCAGTTTCGAATAATTCAACAATAAGTGCTCGCATACAAATTCTCGACACCATGACAACGGCTAAGAAGGTAGTAGTTGTAATCATGTCTGCAAATTCTAACTTTCCTCTGTTTACCTAGAAACGCGGCGCTTTTGGTGCTTATTTTACAGTCGAGTAGATTTTCTGTTGAATATAGCGCGCCTGCAGAAGCGGCAGCACTAAGCGTGAACAATTGTCGCAGTGCGAGAAAACTCAGGAAATTTCTGTTTTATCTTTCTTTGCTCCTTTTTCATTTTTCAGGTATGGCTCAATCGACTAAGAGCAGAATGTAACTTAGAAAGCAGTTTTTGTTGTTGTAGCAGTCATAGTGTCGTTGGAGTCCAGCTGTATCTCCTGAAAGCTGCATTGCATGCAGTGTTTGTGATGTACAATACCGCTCATAATTCGTCAAAAAAAAAGTCGCCTGAGTGCGCTGCACATCACTAGAGCCCGTCGGAATCCGCGTCGCATTGTCATTTGTCGCTCCAGAATGGACGAATTTTGAATCAGAGGAAACCGTTCGATTCAGCTCGACGAGACGCATCATACGGTATGTGGAAGTGCCACAGCCTGTCGATGTACTGTGGGTATACGGTAGGCAGTAAGTTTTCGTTCAGTTTTGGTTTGGTTAGATTAGTCAGTATGCTGATTACAACATCGCCGTTGATTTGGTGCTGATGGCACATCGTACGGATACTGTTGGAGTATGGTAAAGAGTCACTTTGAACTTTGATCGATTTGTTTTAAGTCCAGCTCAGGGTATTTCTGATGCGCTTATTGCGGTAATTGCATTCATTTGATGCTCAAGGCACAGTGCGCAGGGATCTGCGATGTAAGGTCATTTTAGTTGCGTTCGAAACATTGCTTATTGTTGCTTTCACGTGGCTCGTTCTAAACAGAAAGATCGCATGCCGCACTGGTCATCTGAACAAACGAAATGGTGTCATTAAACGGTGCGATAGTGTGAGAATTCGCTCACCCCCCCCCCTTTCACCTCTGAACCGGGACCAGAGTAAACCCCTTCAACAAAAGCGAGAAAAAAATCAACAGTGAGGTAAGGCTAAGCAAAGGAGATACTTGCGCGGGAATTGTTTGTGTATCGGAAAGGAGGAAGAAGATTTATAAGGGTTCACGAACTTCCAGAAGGAAAAAAATAGTAGCTTCTGTAGTTGCATAGCAAGAGGAAAGTTCCGTGGAACAACGTTCCCCTCTGATTTCAGGGAATAAATGACTTGAGAGTCCGTCCATGGAAGTACCCAGTGAAAGGTGTGCCTAGTGACTTCTAGACACTTACGAGTTTTCATCATCAAAAAAATTATAAATACTGTAGATGGAAAGCTGGTACACGGAAATAATTACCATCGGAGCCGCCTCGTGCTCCGCTTACAGAAAATATATAGCATGTCTGAAATCTTTCTAAAGTGCCTGGGTGAAGGGTGTGCTCAGTGATGTTTGCAGATTTTCGAGTTTTACATAAAAAATTCATAACTGTAGATGAATATCTTGTACGCCGAGATAGCCACCATTAAGACCGTCTTGTCCTCCGCTTTCAGAAGATTTATACTTTTCTGGGGTCTCCGTTAAAAAAGTGCCGGGAGAAGAGTGGGTGAGGCTTCTATAATGGGAGTGCTCAAGTAGACGTCTTTTCACAATTGTGAAAAAGCCTCCACTTAAGCGCTCCATTGTAGAAGTCTCACCCATTCTTCTCCCGTCACTTTATTAACAGACCCCAGGCAAAGTATAAATCTTCTGAAAGTGGGGGACAAGACGGTCTTAATGGTGGCTATCTCGGCGTACCAGATATTCATCTACAGTCATGAATTTTTTATGTAAAACTCGAAAATCTGCAAAAATTACTGACGAGGGAAGTTCGCTTAGTCGAAGTGGCGATTCGGAAGGAGATCTATACCAGTGGATAAAACTCAAAAAGCTGATCTCAAATGTACCTTCTATATCTGCGATGTTTTGTTCTGAAAAAAGTTATGAGCTTTTCTAAAGCCAAATTTTCGCGCATTTTGAGTCGCAAAATCATGATAATCGCTACACAAAAGTGTGCGAGCTTAAGCAAACCACTTAGCAAGTATTGTAGGTCTAATTCGAGTTCATCCGAACGTTTTCGAGTGTTTTCCGACCATGTTGTTTAAGCACAGGTCGCCATTTCCTTCCTATACCACACTTCCATTATATATACAAAGAAAGCCCATAACCTCCATCTAGAAGAACGCGTCGCAGATATTGAAGATATGTTTGAGAACATCGTTTTACGTTCTATGGTAGTTTCCAAAAAGTTTCCGACGCGACGCGTTTTTCTAGATGGAGGTTATGGGGCTTTTTTGAATACATAATGGAAATGTGATCTAGGAATGAAATGACGACCTGTGGATGAACAACGTGGTCGAAAAATACTCGAACGCGTTCGAGTGAACTCGACTTAGACTCACAATGCTTATTAGGTGGTTTGCTTAAGCTTGAACGTTTTTGTGTAGCGATTATCATGATTTTGCGACTCAAAATGCACGAAAATTTGGTTTTAGAAAAGCTCATAACTTTTTTCAGAACAACGCATCGCAGAGATAGAAGGTATATCTGAGATCAGCTTTTTGAGCTCTATCCATTGGTATAGATCTCCTTCCGAATCGCCGCTTCAAATAAGTGAACTTCCCTTGTGAGCAAACCCTTCATCCAGGCACTTTAAAGTGATTTCAGACATGCTATACATTTTCTGTGAGCGGAGCACGAGGCGGCTCCGATGGTAATTATTTCCGTGTTTCTGAGAAATTTTGATATGTCTGGATGTCTGATTTCAGTAAAAACGCTCTCAAATAACTCACTTATCTCCTCCAAACTTGCAGAGTATTTGTCAAATCTCTCAATGAGTTTAACTGACCACTGAGGCATATCAGATGCTTCTTCAACAGTTCTGCGTTGTCGAATTATTTGTTGATTAGAGCTTACAGAGATGCAGCTGTACGATGAAGAGACACGTTGGCGAATGAGAGAAACGTTAACGAATAAAAACTGAATAAAATAATGGTATATAAATTAGCAAATAACCGTATACCATTATCTTACCAAACGCAGACAGACACTTCTATATATTAGAAGATGCGCCGCGCCAAGCTGGATTGATTGGAGCTCCTCGATTGAAAATTCGTCTACTCCAAGGCGAGATATAATATGGCAATGCGATACCTGACTCAGAAAACAATCGCCTCGTACTGTATTAGGTCGCTGCGAAAGTATCGTTGAGTTTTTTGACCGAGCTCCACATGCTTCAAAATGAAGGTTTGGATGATCTAGGATGCAGTTAATGCACTTTTTCTTTCTTAATAATAGTTAAGGTCTTCATTTAAAATGTTGGAATCAGGGACCTGCAAGTGGGTGAATGTCAAACCGTTTTGGATGGAAAGCAAAAGGGATATCGTAAATATACGTTTACATGTAAAAACACTATCTCGGCAAGTTGCTACAGACTGACATGCAAAAACACGGTCTTGCTCGCGCGTCATCTGTAAAAATATGATTTTTTTAATGAGTTGTAATTTATGTCTCGTTTACAGCGCACACACAACGAATGACCATAAATTTGGACTATAAGGGACATGTATTAGGAGAAGCATAGTGCAATGTACTATGGAAAAATCACGTCACTGAAGGTTTTGACAAGCTTTTTTTCTTAAAGTTTTCCACACCACAAATTATGAACTGGCTCGTTTGCAACGCACATCTTACGAAATGGCACGAAATTTGGTGTTGTACGCACAGATGGACAAAGGAGCAAAGTATGAAAAAGAGCCTGTTCAATTTTTTCCAAATTAGGAGGAACTTCCATTTTACATAAGCTTTCCACATATTTTGTATGAATCTGTTTTACACTCAAGGTCAAGTACATGTAGTTTTGGCTCCAAAACATCTCCTCTCTCCTTGTTAGGACTCAGAATGGCAACGGCGCGGCTCCGGTTAGAAGTCACACGGTGGCCGTCCATGCCGCGTTCAGATTTTGTCCCCCTCAAAAACTCTTTGGTGGGGGAGGGGAGATCAGCGGCAGATACATGACTGACATGGCATGAATTGAAGCAAGTAATTTTGTAGCAAGAGTGCTTACGGGAGATAACTCTTGTACTGCTTGACGTCGCGTTGGACATCGCTTCGCGGAAAGTTCGCGCAAATCGTGACTCCTGACCCTACCCCATCGGCGCCGGTCCTTTTGAAGAAGATAGCGCGCTTCAGTCGAATTGAATAACCTACGCAGTGGCGGGATTAAGTGGGAGTTCAAATCGATAGTGGCAAAGGCGAAGTCGTTTCACAGATGTCCGTTTGACCCTCGTGCTGGATCGTCCTTGCAATGCTCTACGAAAATGTGCTGGAGATTTGACATGTACTTTAACAATACCTAAATTTGCCAACTTTTAAAGATTTTCATCATAGTTTCTGAGCGAAGATTGATGCAGGCATGGATAGAGTGCCTCGGAATTCAAGCACTTTAATATTCTTGGCTAATCATTATCGGTACTAAAAGTGCTTCGTTTCCAGAAAACTAGTTTTTAGGATTGAGTCATCCTGTTTGCAACGTCTCGATAAACGCCTTGTAAGCGAATAAAACCTGACATTCTCGCATAACCATGAAGATGCGAAAAATTTTTTTTGAATGAAGGCGGAAATTTGGTTGACATACCCTGAATTTTTTGCGGATAGCATGAACGCGACTGCGACCCTGAAAACACTTTTTACAGGGCTGGTTTTGATTCTCTTTTCAGACATTCTGAAAAATATTGATCACTTACAAGTGAAAACCAGTGAGAGACAGTCGAGAGGCGCGTATCAATCGGCTGCCACTAATTGAGAAAATCGGCAGAGGAGCTTAAATTTATCTTGTCCCTTTCAGATTTCAACTACGTAATTTTCGCTACCTTTCTAATGTATAGACTATACCAAAGTCTGCAAATCTTGCTTTGCTTTACGAATCCTTCCCAAGGATGACAGCCGCCGAAACGCGCGCTTTTCGACATATGCTCAAAACAAGTGAACTGCAACAATGGAGATACTTTGTTTATACTTCGAAGATTTGAATGTTTTTTTTGATTGCTTATACAGCCGAGATATGCCACACTTCTCTGTGTAACGCTAGAGAAAAGCTGTTTTTTTACTTTCAAGTCAAGTGGAATCAGCAGTTGCTAAAAATGGAGAAAATGAAAACTGCGAGAAATGGTCAGACATTTTTCGAATTGAATAGATTTGACATTCGCCTTGCGGTGCTGACATCACTTTCGCGGAAAAATTGCCGTATACGTATGGCATGGACTGCATTTGGGAACAAAAACGCTCAAAAAACCACAGAACGCACGCAGGGCCCGGCAGGAGGTGGCATTTCAGAATTTTGAAAACGATATCCCTTTGAAGCCAAAATTTCTTAGGACTTCCCCTTTGACCCTATTTTTGACCCCCGTAAGTCCCTGACAAACAGATATACACAAATAATAAGATGGGCGGCCTCAGCGCTTATTATAGTAGTACTACCTGACTTTCCTGGTCCAGCCCGGGTCATCAAGGTTTCCGCTCAATGGGTTCATCCGCAAAGGAATCTATAAAAAAACATAGGGTCAAGATTTGCACAAACTTTGACGTTTATATATCTAAGATACTACTCATTTATTAGTCAGCTGCGAAACTTTACAATTTACAATAACCGATTGCGATTGGAGCGCGCTTTCCGGGCCGATCATAACGCTGTGAACCCTATTTGGGGCTGTATCGAAGCGGTGCCTTGGTGGTTTTGGAAGCGGATTTGAAAATATAGTAATACTCTCGACCTAGTCCACATTTATGTAAAGAAGTCCGGGAAATTATGTGAAGGGAAGCAGGGAGCCACCACAGGTGGCTCCCAGGTGGCGCGGGAGCCACCTAATTTCGAAAAACACTTACCATTTTTTAAATTTACATAAGTTTCTCATAATTCTTCATACTTTTTTTGTGCTTATGGTCCTCCAACTACACAGCAAATTTGGTGCCATATCGTTACTTGTGCATTGAAAACGAGCCTATTTTGTTATTTTCCTCTTACAAGAATTGCGATTTGAATTCCCGCCTGCATGCAGGCTAGCGATCGGAGCACAGAATCTTCACATTGCTGGGATCTAAGTTCATAGGACAGTAGCATCAACAAGGAATGATGAGTAAAGAATGATATGTGCATTGTTTATCGGTAAACAAAGGAGAAGTCGTATTTTGGAGTCCGTCACTTGGAAATAGGACGCATAAAACGCAATTGTGGTCATAGAACGCACTTTTCCAACTATTGCGTTGTATGGCCGTTTATTATAGTCGGCCAAACAGCCGATCAGGTTCAATGTAAGAGTTTGTATGGGGGAAAAGCGCAATTTCCAATCGCGGCCTTAGGTTTCGACGAACTTTTGTCCTCCTTAGAGACCTGAACATAGCTGAAAGCGTATCATCGTAGAGATTACGGATACGGGCCACCCTATAAAGGAGGAGAACGCATTCTCGATTTTGCTACTGCTCATGGCTTGGCGTTATTAAATGACTATTCCATAAAGAGGAGTCATCTGATTAAGTACACCAACGGTAAAAAACCGCAGATAGACCTTGGAGCTTCCGGCAGGACGATCGCAAATACCTGAAAAATATCAAAGTGACTGGCGAAGACTGCATACCGCAGCATAGACCCTTTTACTAGATTTGTTTATTCCAACTGACAAGGAAAGAAGAATGATGACGGAGCATGAAACACATATAAAACGGTGGAAGATGAAGAACGATACCTGCACAAAGGCGGCAATGAAAGCTGCCTTGCCATGGAAAGTATTCCACGATTCTTCTCTACAGTCCTGAAAAACATAATCAGGTAGCTAGCCAGCTAGTGCGTCATACCAAAGCCGAAAGATCAAAGATTGAAAAGGAAATGGTGGTGGAATGAAGACGTACAGGTCGTGACAAAGGAAAAGAAGGCGGCATACAGGATATCGCAGAAATTGCAGACGGAAATTGCTCACTAAGTATAGGTAGACGCGAAACGTGCAGAAAAGAGGATTGCTAAAAAGGCAAAGGAAGCGTATGTAGAAAAACTCTATAAGAAACTGCACAATCGCGAAGGCAAACGCACATCTATCTAATTGCAAGAAAAAAAAATAATTGTCTCAGATATAGAGCATTTTTACAGTATCAAGGACGCACATGGCAAAGTACTTACAAGAGAAATATACTTTGTCGAAGTGGGCTTCCCATATGAAATATGCACCCTCTTATAAAGCATGGAACGCTGATTCCAAATCTGCTTCCCTTATCTGCAAAGCTTTTTGGAAGGAGAGTTCTGGGAATTTTATCGGTAAAAATTCAGTGGTTTGGCTAAGGAAGCAGGTGTTAAGATCTTTTTGGTGCTTGAAAGGAGTAATGACTGACAGAGCTTATCAGATTGAGGGTAGTTTTGCATAAGACGCCCTGTTAGTGATCACAGCTCCATTCGAGCTCAAAGACTGCACTTTGAATGATTTTTTGGTAGCCGCGCGTTCGCATTTTTGCTTTAAGAATTTTCCCTAACTTCCCTCCCAGAAGCGCTTTGCAGATATGGAAAGCAGATTCGGAATCAGCGTCCTAAGCTCTACAAGACAGTACACATTTCATAATGAAACGCCACTTCTACCAAGCATCCTTCCCTTGTTGGAAAGCTACAAGAAATTAAAGAAAAATTACAAGATCAGAACTGAAGAGCACATTTCGGAGGAGTGGCATTTACGTGCCACGAGTATTACTCTAGAAGCCGATCCTGCGCTTGGACCATACCCAGCATCACAGAGGAAAAAGTTTGTTTTATGAAAACAAAGTATTCCGGCTCGTGCACTGACCGTGAGTGGTCGAACTTTGCTTCCTCTGAATAACTGAAGTGATTATGAATACCTTTTGTCGTTACTTTTCTGTTGGTGTCAATTAATCGACTTATTCGATTTTCTCGCTCTTAGCTTCCTATGTCTTACGATATCTTATCTTGTGCCAGGCCAGCAACTAGGTTACAGCCGCAAAAATCAAAACACGCAGTCAAAAATGTAACACCATCGCCTCGTAACTCGCATCACCGCCAATGATTTAGCTTGCTTCAAAAATCAATACCGGTGATTACGCAGTTTCTCCAGTATCTCAGTTTTTTAAGAAGCTTTTGTCGCTCAACATTCTTGGAGTTCGCAAGATTACTGAAGAGATCTTACTACACCTGGGCGAATTGAGTGAGGGGGCTTTGAAGAGTGAAGGCGAAAAGCGAAGCATAGTCATCCCAGGGCTTTCGGAGCTCGAACCTTCGGGCGATAATGGGAGAGTACTTGTTTTGGCGAGACAAGATGACACCGAGAGGAAGGTACGAAGAGTTCTCGACTTTCTCGATGTGGAATGCAACCCATTAAAGTCTATCGGATGGGCAGGACGATTTCGGGCAAGCCGATCTTAGCCAAGGTTGAATTGCCTACCAGGAATCATTGGAGAACAGTCCTTTCCTGGGCTAGAATGCTCAGAGACTCCCTCAACTATAAGGAAGTCTATGTAAGAATGAGCATGACAGCCCGGGAAAGGGAGCAGGAGAGTGAATTGAGAGAGCGAGCTAGAGAAATTAACCGGGAAAGGAACTACAGCAATAGGCTGATAGTTTATAAGGGCGAGTTAGTACCGGTCAACAGCCCAAAAAAAACTCCGCCTGCATTTCAAACATAGTGCGATAGTGTGGGAATTTTCTCACCCCCTCTTCACCCTTGAGCCGGGACTAACGTGACCCCTTCACCAAAAGCCGAGAAAAAAATCAACAGTGAGGTAAGGTTAAGCAAAGGAGATATTTGTACGTGAATTGTTTAAGTATAGAAATGGAGGATTCTGTTGAAAAAAGTGCTTGGGGACGGGTGTGAGTAGTGATTTTGGACATTTTGGAGTTTTTAAGATAAAAAATTCATAACTTTTGTAGATGAAAATATTCTTAAACGAGATGATTACTGTGAAAACCGTATCGTCCTCCGCTTTCAGAAAGCATATTGCATATCTGAGATCCGTTCAAAAAAGTGCGGTGAAGGGTGTGCGTAGTGATTTTTGGGAATATTCGAGTTGTTAACGTAAAAAAATTAATAAATTTTGTAGATGAACATCTTGTACGCCGAGATAGCCACCATTAAGACCGTCTCGTCCTCCGCTTTCAGAAAATATATACTTTGCCTGGAGTCCAATACAAAAAAGGCCTGGGTGAAGGGTGCCCTAGTGATTTCTGGAGACTTATACTATATACTTTCTCATACTTTCTTTCTTATACTTTGCCTGGGGTCCGTTAGAAAAAGTGCCGGGTGAAGGGTGGGTGAGACTTCTATAATGGGAGTGCTCACTGTAGTTATGATAAATCCTTCACTTTCTCCTCTAAAAGATAAACGTCCATCCAGACGAACACAAGCTTTTCGGACAGGTTATCACACGATTGGCATGCTCTATCATGTATGGCGGAAAGTGCGCGCGATTTGAAAGCAAGGCTAAAATAGAGAAACCGCTTGTTTCCAGCGCACACAGAATCATATGACACCAAAATTGAACTGTATGGCCCGTAGTAAAGCTGCCTCGTTCGATCTCAACTGCGGAAAGCTTCAGTTGAGGCTTCGACGAATCAGCTCTGCCTCATTCGAGCTATTGATTGATGATTCCAACCATCAACATTGATATGATTGGGTACTCCACGTTCATGCAAGTATACAAGTCAATCCAATTCACCAAACATTCACATCTTTGCGTTTGGTATTAACGGTGGAGATGTGGCCGCACTTGTTAGATCTTGTCGAAAATCGTTTGGTCTGCACTGTGGCTCCTCAGTCAGTATGTTCGACATGTTGAACTGACGTATAGTGTATGTTACTCAAGGGTATAGCTCTGCAGGCTCGTGAGGGTCGGTGAGTTTGCGGCCATTGCGCACGCAGGATGGTGTAAGGCTTCAAACCAGGGCCCAGCACGCGTTGGTTTGAAGCGTTTCCGGAAACGAAGTCCCCCATGACTTCGCGAAAATTTACGAAGTCCCTCTTGACGTGAAAATCAGTAGAGAAACCATTAATTAGTCAAAATAACATTAAAAAGCGAAAAAAGCGCATTTTGAGGTAACTAATACAACAAAAAAGCAAAAGAAAACATTTCGAGTTGATTAAAGGCTCTGTTAGGGTAGTGTACCATTTTAGCGCTCAGAATGTCGAGAACCTCCTAGGCCAACCAAATCTGTGGCCTCAACGATCCGGCGGTGCGTTTTTCGCCACATAATTCAAAGGACACCGCGTGTGATTGGAGCGCAATATCTATCAAGGCATATAGATTTGCACTACTTTTGGCTTAAAAGAAGAGGAAAGGCAATAGTTTAATTCGCTCTCTTCACTATATAATAGATTTTTGAGCGTTTTAATCGTCCAAATCAAAAAGGTCCAAAACTTATGTGAACTCTCCGAAATTTATGCTCCGAACCAACCCAGTTGGTTCGGTGGTTGGTCTAGAAACCAACAAATCCGGAACGGGTATTCAGACACATAAGTTTTGGGAACTTTTTACATAACATAGTTTGGAGTAATATTGTATACACATAGCTCAAATTCGGAGCCATGCGATTGTTTGTGCGCTGTAAACAAGCCGTTTGTTTGTTTGAGTCTTGCACTTGAAATTCGCGCGCTTGCGAAAGAACACGTTCAACTCGTGAAACCTGGCATGTTCGTTTTTGTTTGTTTTTTGGCGCTTCCTCCAGGACCTCATAAAAACGATGTCCCCGTTGCTTCTAACTCCAAAAACGAAGTCCAGTTTGACCCCAAACCATCGGTGCCGGGCCCTGCTTCAAACCACTCAAACAATCCTGTACTTTTCGGAATCGCCTCAAATGATTGGAAGCTTACATCTGATACCAGAAAAACGTCTAAAAGGAGGAAGAAAACCGAGAAGGCTCAATGCGTAGCAATGGCCGCAACCTCACCGACTCTCGCGATCCTGCAGGTCCCTATAACTTACGGAATTTTTCTTTAAATCTCCTCATTAGCACATTATTCCGAGAAATCATCGCTCGATCACCGATGACTCGGCAAAGAGATCACCTCCCTGCCGAACCGACCTGAGGCTTACACGTCAGGTGACGTTGCATTTTTATAGCATGGGAAAGTGAGCGGTCGTCATTTCACCTTACGGAACCTCACATAAGGGCCTCAGGGGAGATCATCTCTTCTGACCGAGCTTTACTATGAGCCTACGTTTGAAAAATTATTTGCGGAAGAATTATGTAAAAAGGTTTGAAAATTTAAGTGAAGTAATAGCTTTTCCAAAATTATCGTCTCCAGACGGCCAGCAGACAATCTGAAATTGTCTGGAGCATATATTTTCGTCAAGTCACATAAGTTTCTGATCTTGTTAGCATGGACGGATGCCCTGGTCAAAAATCTATCCCTGAGCATAGAAACATTTTCATATCATCCCCTGTCCGTCGTTTTTTATCACCTTTTGTTCCCGAAAATCGCCCTGTTAGACATCGCGTTCCACCTCATTTTCCGCGTTATTGCCATATTCCAGCTCTGAGCGAAATTTGGTCGCTTGGTCGCTTTGCCACAAACATTGAGTGTTTTCTTGGTCTGTTCTTGTCGTTCTCCCTATCGATATGTTGCACCTGCACTCACTTGTGGACGCCATATTGGAATACTCAGACCTCGCGAAATCGAAGCACCCTAATTTCCAGAGTATAAGGCGCATTTTCGTGCACCGCTCGCGGCCTCATTCACCGCCGCGAGCGACGTGCGACGTCGCGAAGGCCGCCAAGTGCTGACTTTTCACGATTTTCTGCAGTTGAATATCTTGTAATCATGAGTTGTTTTAAAATTTGTTTTTGCCACTATGTAGGGCTGACAAATAATGTTTTGTACCAAAGAGACCCTTTCTGAATTACGAGTGATCCCTTCTGATCGAAGATAAAGTACAGGGTGTCCCAAAAAATGTGAACACTGTTTGATCGTTAATAACTCTCTTGCTTTCATGTCTTTCACCGAGCTTGAGGCATAATTCTGTAGAGCGAGGTTCAACTTAGATTTATAGTATGGAGCGAATCATTGATCGCTCTTCGTTACTGTAGGATTACTGTATGAACTTTCAGCATGTGGACCCATTGTGAAATATGCTTTTTGACAGAATTTTTCTCAAAAAATCTGAAAAATCGTGTACTAGGCTCTTCGAGCACGCTGATTCCACTACACAACTTTTTACGAGTGTTTTTAGCTTTTTTGACGGTGTAATCGCGTTTCTCACACATGCTGGAAATTCGTTTGTTACGGTCTACCTGGGATAACCTTGGAAAGAAGCATCACAGTAAAGTGAAAATTTTATATTCGAAATCAGCAGATGCCATTACCGTAGTATAAGAGTTTTTGGCTTGTTTAGTTTTGTTCTGAGGCTGAATATGGCCTCCAATGGCCTAGAATCCTTGTCGAAGTTCAACCGTAATCCTACAGTAACGAAGAGCGATCAATGATACGCTCCATACTATAAATCTAAGTTGAACCTCGCTCTACAGAACGATGCCTCAAGCTCGGCGAAAGACATGAAAACAAGGAAGTTATTAACGATCAAACAGTGTTCACATTTTTTTGGGACACCTTGTATAGTCACCAACCGGCTAGATAGTGCATGGTGATCAAACTGCAGGGATGATCTTTTCACATTTTCATCAGCAATGATGAAAACAACAGTAAACGGCAGTAAATACGATAGAAACTACAATACCGCTCATAATTCGTCAAAAAAGTCGCCGGACTGTGGCGCACTCCGCCACACTCCGCCGCAGTGCGCCGGAATGATCGTCAATTTAGTCATATCTCGCTTCAGAATGGACGAATTCTGAATCCGAGGACACCGTTCGATTCAGCTCGGCGAGACGCATCATCTTATATATAAAGCTGAATGTCTGTTTGTCTGTATGTATGTATGTATGTATGTATGTATGTATGTATGTATGTATGTGTGTACGTATGTTCCGAATAGAAAATTCCATTTCTGAACCGATCCGGACCAAACTTGGCACACATACACTCGGGCCCCGGCGGGTGTCATAGGCTACTTTTCGTCATCGATCGATATCGATTTTATCGATTTTTATCGATTTTTTTGCTGAGTTCACCTACGGGGCTGGGAGTTGGCACAGGGGGGTAATCGAGCATGGGGATTCCGAATACAATATTGGTTTTCAGGATTATCGATTACTTTTATCGATTTTATCGATTTTTTTGCAAAGTTTGAGCTACGGGGCTGGGAGTTCGCACAGGGGGGTAATCGAGCATGGGAATTCCGAATACAATAATGGTTTTCAGGATTATCGATTACTTTTATCGATTTTATCGATTTTTTTGCAAAGTTTGAGCTAGGGGGCTGGGAGTTGGACAGGGGGGTAATCGAGCATGCTGATCATCCCCAAGGGGGGTGATCAGCATGCTCGATTACACCCCTGTGCCAAATTCCAGCCCCCTAGCTCAAATTTTCAAAAAATCGATAAAATCGATAAAAGTAATGGACGATCTTGAAAACTAATATTGTATTCGTAATCTGCATGCTCGATTACCCCCTGTGCAAACTCCCAGCCCCGCAGGTCAAACTTTACAAAAAAATCGATAAAATCGATAAAAGTAATGGACGATCCTGAAAACTAATATTGTGTTCGTAATCAGCATGCTCGATTACCCCCCTATGCAAAATCCCAGCCTCGCATGTCAAAATTTACAAAAAATCGATAAAATCAATAAAAGTAATCGATAATTCTGAAAACTAATATTGTATTCGGAATCCCCATGCTCACTTCCCCCCCCCCCTGTGCCAACTCCTAGCCCTGTAGGTGAACTCTGCAAAAAAATCGATAAAAATCGGTAAAATCGACATCGATCGATAACGAAAAGTGGACTGTGACACCCGCCGGGGCCCGAAGTGTATGTGTGCCAAGTTTGGTCCGGATACGGCGGAGCCGGGTAAGCCAGCTAGTCTTATATATGAAGCTGAACGTCTGTTTGTCTGTTTGCCTGTACGTATGCTCCGAATAGAAAATTCCATTTCTGAACCAATCCGGACCAAACTTGGCACACGTACAATTCGGGCCCCGGCGGGTGTCATAGGCTACTTTTCGTCATCGATCGATATCGATTTTATCGATTTTTATCAATTTTTTGCAGAGTTCACTTACGGGGCTGGGAGTTTGCATAGGGGGGTAGTCGAGCATGGGGATTCCGAATACAATATTAGTTTTCAGGATTATTGATTACTTTTATCGATTTGATCGATTTTTTTGCAAAGTTTGAGCTACGGGGCTGGGGGTTTGCGCAGGGGGTAATCGAGCATGGGGATTCCGAATACAATATTAGTTTTCAGGATTATCGATTACTTTTATCGATTTTATCGATTTTTTTGCAAAGTTTGAGCTACGGGGCTGGGAGTTTGCGCAGGGGGTAATCGAGCATGGGGATTCCGAATACATTTTCAGGATTATCGATTACTTTTATCGATTTTATCGATTTTTTTGCAAAGTTTGAGCTACGGGGCTGGGAGTTTGCGCAGGGGGTAATCGAGCATGGGGATTCCGAATACAATATTAGTTTTCAAAATTATCGATTATTATTTTGGTTGATCACTGTGCTGATAACAGTATTACCATTGATCTGTCGCTGATGACACATAGACAGTATACTATAGGAGTATGGTAGAGAGCCACTCTGATCGAATTTGTTCTAAGATCTGCTCAAGATCACAATACCGCGCACAGAATGTCAAAATTTCCGTGAACTTCGCGGAATTCGGGGATTTCCGCCAAGCGCGATAATCCGGGAAGTTCGCGGCATTTCAGGATCCGCGAAACCATGCGAATCACGCAGAGTACGCAACGCCATAATCCTTTGGAATGAATATATTCCGAATCCAGAAGCAGCATTGTGTTCAGATCGTTGAGGCAGATATTTTGATATACAGTTTGCTCTCGATATTCCATTTCCAGTTTTTTCGAATTTTTTCTGTGGAGGTCTTTTCGCAAGGATGTAACGCAGCATCTGTGTAACAAAGATTCCAGTAAGCACTGTTCGATAGTACTGTCCTTGTAGGTTATCGTGCGTTCAAGAGTAGCTGCAGACTATCTTCCAAAAGAGATAGAAGCGTTGGTGAATTTTGGAAAAATCACGCGTTTCTAAATTCTACTCGCCGTAACTTCCTTCGGAATGAACATATTCTGAATCCGAAGAAAGCTTTGTGCTCAGTTCATCAAGGCAAGTCTTTCGATATACAGCATATCCTTGATATTCCGATTTCAATATTCTAAAATCTTTCTGTAGACGTCTTTTCGTGAAGGTGTAAAGCAGCGCGCGTTGCCCCTAGTAGACTCCAGCAAGGACCTTTCGATATTACTTTTTCTGTAGATTAGTACTCTGCGTTGATACCACTGCTT